>JAWDJV010009815.1:0-16793 GCA_033119285.1 Teratosphaeriaceae sp. CCFEE 6253
CTGGAGAAGCACTGCAGCCACTGCAGCAGCTGCACGACGGGCGCCAGGTGCCGGCGCGAAGTCTCCATCGTGCTCTCCCCCGACCCAGGCCCACCCACCCCACCACTACTGCTCCCGAACGCGCCGTGCTCGTCTGGTCCCACCTGCCGATTATTCGTCCGCGCCCAGTCCTCCAGCGTGGAGACGTTCATGCGGATCTGCATCGCCTTCGTCCGCGCCAGGTAGCGTTTATTGCTCATCACCCGATTGAACACCTCGGCGCCCAACCAATAATACAGCTGCGCCAGGACCTGCGCCGTGATGCCCGCATGCACATCGTACAGATCCAGCACGAACAGCGTCGAGCTCAGCAACGACGCGATGTTGCGCGGACTGACCTGCGCCTTGCGCCGCGGGCTCGGGGGCCGGTACCGCCGCTCCCCCGTCAGCTCGGGCTTGACCCGCGATTTCGTTCGCAGGAATTTCCACTCGTTCTGGAACGCAATGTCCTCGAAGCCTTCGATCGTCTCGTGGTCCAGCAGCGCGGCGTCCAGCACGCGGTCCATGCGCCGCTCCGCGTCACGCACGATGAGGATGTAGATTTCGTGCAGCAGCTCCGCCATCTGCGCCTGGAACTGCGGCGTCCGCGCGGCCAACCCGGGGTCCTTTTTGAGGTAATAGAGCAGCATCGTGGCGTTGGAGAGCCAGAAGGTGAGCCGCGTCATGTCCCACTGGTGCGCGTCGACGGCCGCGTAGATTTTCTCCTGCGCGGCATCGAGCCAGGTGGTCAGGAGGTCCGGGTGTGCATGGTAGAGGGCGTAGCGGGCGCCGAGGAAGACGAGGTTCGCAGGAAGCGGCTTCTGCGAGGGGCTGCGCTGGGGCGTCATGAGCGTGATGGTTAAGGTGAGCAGGCGGTCGATGTCGGCGGCCTGGAAGACGAACATCTGGTCATGCAGGCAGCGGTCCCAGACGAAGGCGGGCGCGTCCTCGTCATCGTCCGGGTCTTCGGGGTCGTGGGAGCCCTCGTCGAGGCCGAGATTGCCCAGGTCGACTTCCAGGTTGATGGCGCTCTCCATCATCATGCGCCGCCGCATCTCGCTCTCCGCGAGCTCCTCCTCAAACCGCGCCTGCGAGAACCCGGCGTCGTAGAAGTCGTCCGAGACGCCGGCGTTGCCGATGCGATAGCCGCGGTGCTGCAGGAAGTCGGCCAGCGCACTGTCTGGGGTCACGAAGTCCAGCGCGGTCCTACCGCTCGAGGACTGCAGGTCGGTCGAGGCGCCGTGGTCGAGGAGCAGCTGGGCGATGTCCTGGTGGCGGTTGGTCATGGCCCACATGAGCGCGGTCCACTGGTTGCGGTCCGGCGTGTCGACTGCCGCGCCAGCGTTGAGAAGGGTCTGCACGACGTCGCGGTGGCCGAAGCAGCTGGCGTAGACGAGCGGGGGGGTGCCCTCGGCGTCCACGGCGTTGAGGTCGATGAAGTCTGAAGCTGGACCGCGGACCAGCCGCTGCACCCGCTCCGCATCGCCGTTGCTGGCCGCCATGAAAAGAAAGTCCTGCAGTGACTGCGTCTTTTGCTCTCGTGATAGCCTCTCATCCTGCAGCACATCCTCCTCCTCCGCCTCCACGGCATCCGCCTCGCTGGGCTTCCGCGCCCTCGCCGCCAGCATCTCCGCCACGCGCGCCTCGTCATTGCCGAAGGCATCGTCGTGGTCCAGCTCGTGCAGCGCGAGGCTGAAGGGCTTGGCGCTCGTCGGGGCGGTGATGTACTGCTCGCCGCTCTGCCATGCGTCGTCCCAGTACGTCGGCGCCGGCGATTCCGCGATGGAAGGCCTTGCGGCCCAGAGATCGCGGGGGAGGTCGTCGGGGAGGTCGCGGGGCCGCCGGCGTTCCTCTTTCGGCGATGCAGGCTCGTCGTGGCCCAGCCCGATGTCTCCTTCATCTTGCTCCATTGTGTTGGTGCCTGCTTCACCCAGCTCGCGTGTCCGCTGTTGACGGCGACGTCATGCTGCACGATGTCCCGTCGCCGGTGTAGTGGTCCACAGTGGCTATAACCTTCAGCTGTGTCGTTGTCGTCTAGACCTGCCCCTGCACCATCATGATCGTCTCCTTCCCGGGCTCCACAAGTCCCCAAAATGGCAACAGCAGGGCCGTTGTGCTTGTGCAGCTCGATACAATGTTCCGCGCCGATGGAGCCCAAGCTCCCGCGCCACCCCCCACAGCTCACGCACCGGCTGTTCCCGCTGCGGGACGATCGACATCGGTGCAGCGCGTTAGTCAAACTGGTCGGGCATGTGTGAGGCAATACTAACTCAGCCTCCGCTCTGGGACCCCCTCCACCTCGAGGAACTCCGCTCCTTGCTCTGGGCCCGCTGAGCGTTGGACCATACCCACGTAGCCGCACGTGCTATCCGGCAACGTCGCCGGGAGGCACCGGCACTCTCGCATTCGCGCATCGTCGGTAGCTCCGACTCTAATACCTCACGCGAAGCCGCTTCCACGCACGTCCGGAAGAACGAAGATACACCCTTGGGCCCCATATTACGCAGATGAGGGCGACACGTGTGGAGCATATGATACTGCGGACAGAGCAGGCTTAGCCTCAAAGAGATGTGTTGTTGACGAGGCGGACCACGGAGACGTACACGTAGCGAGGCCGCCAAGATGGAGGACAAGCAGCGCATCGACCTCCGCCGCCACCTCTCCCTCGCCTCCGCCCCGGCCACCAAAGACAACGCCTTCCTCAAGCGCACCGAGGTCCGCCTGCGCGACGAGCTGCCCCTCCACGACATCCTCGACAACTTCGCCTTCCACTCCAGCTACGACAACTGGCACTTCATCGGCAAGCCCCGGCCCCGCCAGCACCGGGACTCCGACGCGCGCAAGACGGGCGGGCACGGGAGCTTCTCCTCCTCCGCCTCGCGGCCCGCCAGCGCGCGGACCAACTCCGAGTTCGACGGTAGCGGCAGCGCGGATGGCGAGCCGGAGAAGGAGGTCTGGATCGTGGCGCGCGTGTCCACCCACTCTCTGCGCCTGGAGCGGGAGTTCCGGCTCGCGCAGAGCCTCTACAAGGCCGACGGGCCAGACTACAAGCATTTCGTCCGCCCCCTCCAGCTCCTCCGGCTCCCCGTCCGGAAAGACGGCGACCCCACCCTCTTCGCCTTCATCGTCGAGGCCCCCGGCCGCAACTACCTCCGCGAGCTCGCCGACTTCGGCCCGAACTGTTACGTCGGCGCGCCCGGCTCACCCCTGAGCCAACGCGCGCGGCAGGTCTCCCTGCTGACGTGCCTGGAATTCGCCCTCGGCGCCATCGAGTGCTGCGAGATCCTGCACCACGCGCACGAGCAGGTCCACGGCGAGCTGCGCGGCGACGCCTTCCACTTCAACGCCGAGACGCGCAACGTCAAGATGATCAACTTCGGCTCCGGCGTGCGCAGCTTCGAACACGGCCTCACGTCCGCCGGGTGGAGCTCGCTGATGTCCGAGCTCGGGGTCGAGCACAAGCTGCAGTACATCGCGCCCGAGCAGACGGGCCGCCTGCCCGCGGAGCCGGACTCGCGGACGGACCTATACAGCCTGGGCGTCCTGTTCTACACCATGCTGACGGGCCAGCCCGCTTTCGAGGGCAAGACACCGCTGGACGTGATGCAGAATGTGCTGGCGCGGCGCATCCCGAGCGTGACGGCGCTGCGCCCGGACGTCCCCGACGCATTGGCCGCGGTGATCCAGAAGATGACGCAGAAGAACATGGACGAGCGGTACCATTCGGCGTCCGGGGTGAAGCACGATCTGCTGGCGCTGCGGAAAATCCTAATGGATGGGGATGAGGCGGCGCTGGGGCAGTTCAAGGTTGCGACAGCGGACGCGTCGTGCTTCTTCAAGCTCCCCTCGCATCTAATCGGGCGGCAGGAGCAGCGGAAAGCGGTCCTAGCCATCGTCGAGAAAGCCGCCCAGCGGACCGCGCGAGCTGCACCCGTGACGCGCAAGGGGCTGTACAGCCTCAGCTCGGGCTCCTCCCTCGTCTCCGGGGATCGACAGGACGTGAGCCTCCTCGATGAGATGATGAGCGATAGCACCTCCTCGGCCGGCGACGGCGACCGCGACCGCGATCGCGACACCCGCCTAAACTCCATCCCCGAGGTCGCCGTCTACGAGCTCCAGCGGCCTAAGCTGCAACCCGGCCCGGACTCCGGCGCCGACTCCCTTGGCACCGCGACTGCCCTCTCTAGCCGCGACGGCACAGAGCTCCGCCGGCAGGACACGCGCACCTCCTCGTCGCAGGACGACCGCAGCTCGGGCGGCTACAACGCCACCCTCAACGGCACCGCGAGCGGCGGCGGCGGCACGGGCGGCGGCGGCGACAGCAGCCTGCATCGATCGAGCTCGAGTTATAATATCCTGGTCAATGGCGACGCCTCCTCCTCCCTCCTGCGCGTTGCGCAGAAACTCAAGAAGAAGGGCCGCACGGAGGTCATTGCGCTCTGCGGCGCGGCCGGGCATGGGAAGTCCGCGCTCGTGCAGAGTATTGCGCCCACTGCACGGCGGCACGGGTACTTCACCTCGGCGAAGTTCGACCAGATCAAGAGCGCGCCGTTCGATCCGGTTATTCGTGTGATGAGCAGTCTGTTCCGCCAGATCTTCTCCGAGCACGATGTCAGCACGCCATTCCATGAGAAAATTCGGACGTTCGTGCGCCCGTTCTGGGGCGTGCTGCACTCGAGCCTCGAACTACCGGCGTGGCTGCTGACTTCGAGCGCGGATGCGGCGGGGGCCGGTGAGGGGGGCTCCCCGCCGCCCGTGGCAGGGAGCGGGACGCCGAACGGCCACGCGGTGATCCCGCCGGCGCGGCGGATGTGCAATGTGCAGGCCACGCAGGACTGGCTGCGCAGCGGCGGGAGCAACAAGACGAGCCGCTTCATGCACATCTTCCTGGATGTGCTGCGCCTGCTGGCCGTGCAGAAGTTCATCTCCTTCTGCCTTGAAGACCTGCAATTCGCGGACCAGGAGAGCGTGGACCTGCTGCAGATGATCGTGGCGGCGCGCGTCCCGGTCGTGATGATCTTGACGTACCGGGGCGAAGAGCTGCTGACGCCTGCCATCAGGCGCCTGCTCAGCGGCGCGCACCGCGTCGAGCTGGCGGCCTTCACCGAGGACGAGACGGCGCAGTACGTCGCCGACACGCTGCACCGCCCGAAGGAGTACTGCCTGCCCCTCGTGGCCGTCATCCAGGAGAAGACGGGCGGGAACCCCTTCTTTGTCCGCGAGCTGCTCGAGGCCGGGCACCGCCGGAAGTGCATCTACTTCTGCTGGAAGTGCTCGCACTGGGAGTACACCGTCGACCGCCTGTTCCAGGAGTTCGCCTCCCCGGACGCCGGCCGCTTCAGCTCCAACGACCTCCTCGCCCGCCGGCTGAAGGGCATGTCGGCGGACGCCAGGGGGTTCTTGGCCTGGGCGGCGATTGTGGGCGATACCTTCCACTTCTCGCTGATTACCCAGGTGATGCTCTGCGCGTGCTCGAAGGCGAGTCCCAAGGAACTGCTCCCACCCTCAGGCTTGGATCCCGTGGGCGGGCTGCAGGCCGCGCTGCAGGGGTTCGTCATCATGGGCACGGAGGAGGAGTGCCGGTTCAAGTTCGCGCACGACCGGTATGTCACCGCCGCCGAGGCGCTGTGCGAGGGGTACGACAAGCGCGAGATGCACTATGTGGTGGCCTGCGCGATGATGAAGCACGACGCCTTCGATCCCGTGACGATGCCGAATAAGCTGCTCTTTGAGCAGGCGCGGCATGTGTGCGAAGCGGTCCCCGCCGTGAAGCTGCGGAGCAAAGGGGAGATGGCGGCGTTCCGGGACCTGCTGTACCAGGCCGCCGAGACGGCGCGGGAGGCCGGGGCGCGCAAGATCGGGCTGTGGTACTTCGGCAAGTGTCTGGAGCTGCTGCAGGATGACCCGTGGGACGAGGGGAATACGGACGTGCGGTACGGGGAGACGCTCGCGCTGATGACCAAGGCGGCCGAGGCGAACTGGTACATGGGCGAGTATGGCGAGGCGCAGAAGCTGCTGGACCAGATCTTCGAGCACGGGCGCTGCGCGGCGGACAAGGCGCCCGCGACCATCATCGCGAGCCGGATGCATGCGCAGCGGGGCGACAGCCGAAGCGCGTTCCTGCTGCTGGAGCGCGCGCTGGCGGAGCTGGGCATCCGGCTGTGTTCGGGCAGCTGGGCGGCGTGCGACCGCGAGTTCGAGACGCTGGTCCCCCGGGTGCAGGCCAAGATTGCGGAGCTCGGCGAGCTGGGCGTGCTGCAGAGCGATCGCGATCTGCAGACGACGGGCGCGCTGTTCATCGAGCTGCTGTCGGCTTCCTTCTGGACGGACGCGCTGCTGTTCTACCGCGGCACGCTGGATCTCATGAAGCTCTTCCTGGCCCGGGGCGCGTTCCCGCAGGCTGGGCTGGGGCTGGTCCACCTGGCTTGCATCGGTATCCATCGCTTTGATCTGGTGGAGCTGGGGCTGGAGTTCGGGCGCGTGGCGATGCGCGTCTTCGACGCCTTCCCGGACGAGCACTACACCGTCGGCCGCGGGCTGACGGTGCACACGCTGTTCCTCGGCCATCTGTCCACGGACGTGGACAACATCTTCGTGACGCTCAACCGGGGATTGGAGGCCGCAGCGGCCGCTGGGGAGAAGATCCTGCATCTGATGAACATCGGCATTGCAGCCGCGTACAAGGTGTGGTCGTCGGAGAACGTGGGCGAGGTGGAGGCCTTCGTCGCGTCGGTGTCGGACGAGTTCCCGGACTGGCAGGACAGCATGCGCGGTGGCGCGTTCCTGATGGGCGTGCGGCAGTACTGCCGTGCGCTGCAGGGCAAGACGTGCGCCCGGACGTCGACGGACGTGTTGACGGACGAACACCATAATAGTGCGGACTACGTCCAGCGGGTCCTCGCCACCTCGTCGGGCCCGGACCGCCCGCTGACGATCTACAACAGCTACAAGCTGGCGGCGCTGTTCCGGTTCGGGTACTACGCCGAGACGGTCGCGCTCGGGTTCGAGATGCGGCAGACGATTGATGTCATCTGGAACATGTGGTACGCGTACACGAACATCTTCTACGTCTCGCTCGCCATGCTCGCTCTGCTCCGGGAGAACCCTCAGCGGGAGGATCGAGAGGAGCTGCTGCAGCAGGTCAATCACGCGCGGAACCGGATCGAGATCGTCTCCGCGGCGAACAAGGTCAACTACGCCACGCGCCTGGCGCTGATGGACGCCGAGCTCGCGGACATCAACGAGAAGTACGGCAGCTGCCTGCAGGCCTACGAGCGCGCCATCAACCACGCCGTTCTCCACGGCTTCGTGCTGGACGAGGCGCTCAGCCTGGAGCTGTACGCCGACTGGCTGACCCGGCGCGGCGCTTCAAGACCCGCGCGCGGGATCGTGCTGGACGCCATCTCCGCCTACCGCCGCATGGGCGCGTTCGGGAAGGCGGACCACGTCACCGAGCGGTATGAGTTCGTGCTGTACGGCACGCGCAGCCTGTCGATGCAGGACGCGGGCACGCAGACGATGCTGTCGGAGAGCGTTAACACGTCGTATAAGCTGGAGAAGATCTCGAGCCATGCGATCCCGCAGACGTCCGCGGACCGGACGCAGGAGTGGCTAGACCCGCACACGCCAGCTGATGGCGCACAGCTGACGAAGGAGCCCTCGACGGGATTGTCGGGTGGGCTCTCGGCTGTGGGGCTGGATATGATTGATCTGGCGAGTATCCTGGAGTCGTCGCAATTGCTGTCGTCGGAGCTGAATGTGGATCGGCTGTTGTCGAAGCTCACTGAGATTATCGTGGACTCGAGCGGTGCGGACATTTGTGGGTTGTGTCTGGAAGCTGATACTGGTGGATGGGTCGTCGCGTCGATATGCACCCCTGGGCAGGTGGAACCGCCACCTGCCGGGATCCCACTTGATCAAGTGGAGGATCCTGTCGCGAGGCAAGTCACGATGTACGTGCTGCGTTTCAAGGAGCAGCTCTTCCTGCGCAACGTGCTGGACGACGAGCGCTTCGCCAGCGTGCCGGCGTGGTGGCAGGAGAAGAACCCCGAGGGCGCGTCCATGATCGCCCTGCCGATCCTGCACGGCGACAACGTCCTGCTCGGCAGCCTGTACTGCCAGGCGCCGCCCAACACCTTCACGGAGCGCACCGTCACGCTGCTGAAGCTGCTGGTGAACCAGATCTCCATCTCCATCGCCAACGCGCTGCTGTTCAAGCAGATCGAGAAGGTCTCCGCGCGCAACGCGTCGATGCTCGAGGTGCAGAAGCAGGCGCTCGCGCAGGCGTGGGAGTCGGAGAAGAAGGCCAAGGCGGCCGAGGTCAAGGCCATGGAGATGGTGCGGCTCAAGGACGAGGCGGCGAAAGCCAAGTCGATGTTCCTGGCGAATGTCTCGCACGAGTTGCGGACGCCATTGAATGGGGTGATTGGCATGAGCGAGATGTTGAAGGGGACGCCGTTGAACAAGGAGCAGGAGGAGCATGCTGACTCGATCCGGGTCTGCGCGGACACGCTGTTGAGCGTCATCAACGACATTCTGGACTTCTCGAAGCTTGAGTATGTGCATCGTAGCTCGGCCCTGACACCTGATACTGACTTTTTCGCAGGGCTGGCAAGATGCAAGTGTTCAGTGTCCCGCTATCACTCACCGAGACGATTAGTGAGGTCGTCCGCGCCCTGTCGTACACAAACCTGGAACGGAATCTCAAGACCATCGAAGAGCTCGAACTTGATCCGCACCTGGTCGTGATGGGAGATCCGGTCCGTCTGCATCAGATCCTGATGAACCTCATGAGCAACGCGTACAAGTTCACCGCCAAGGGCAGCGTGACCGTCCGAGCAAAACTCGAACGACAGGACACCGATTCGGTCCAAGTCACGGTATCAGTCACTGACACCGGCATCGGCGTCTCAGACGAGCAGCAAAAGAAGCTCTTCCTCCCGTTCTCACAGGCTGACAGCAGCACGGCGCGCAGCTACGGCGGCACGGGTCTTGGTTTGTCGATCTGCAAGGCCATCATCGAGAACGTGATGAAGGGCCGCATCTGGCTGGAAAGCAAGCCGGGCATCGGCACGACCGTCTCGTTCTCGCTCCCATTCAAGAAAGTCAAGCAGTCTGCCAAAGGCGAGTCGAATGGCGTCGTCCCTCACGGCAGGGAAGCCAACCCGATGGCAATCTACAGCCCATCCGAAGAAGGCCCGGACAGCAGACACATCAGCCTAGCACACATCCCGCGCGATCAGCTCAAAGTGTGCATCGCGGAGGACAACCCCATCAACCAGAAGATCGCCATCAACTTCGTCAAGAAGCTCGGCTTCAACTGCGAAGCCTTCGCCGACGGGCAGCAAGCCGTCGACGCCCTAGGCCGAGCAAGCAAAGACGCGAAGCCTTTCCACCTCGTCCTCATGGACGTCCAGATGCCCGTCCTCGACGGCTACAACGCGACGCGCGAGATCCGCAAGCACGACGACCCCGCCGTGCGCGACGTCCTCGTCATCGCCATGACCGCGAGCGCCATCCGCGGCGACCGCGAGAAGTGCCTCGAGGCCGGGATGAACAACTACCTGGCCAAGCCCGTGCGCGCGGACATGCTGAAGCAGATGCTGGAGAGCTATCTGAACCAGCCGGCGAAGGCGATCCCGAACCTGCAGCAGGAGGCGAACAGGCTCGTGCACACCGTCGTGCAGGAGGTGGCGGGTCAGGGGGAGAATGCGCTGCCGAGGCCGGCGCCGGTGGCCCTGCCGGAGCGGCCGAGGAGTCGGCAAGATGTTACGGAGGTGTTGCTCACGCCGGAGGAGATGGTGAGGAGAAAGGATGAACCGGCGATACCGGCGATGAAGCCGCCTGTGCGGCCACCGAAGGGTAGCTCTGCCAATGGGTCGGCTGCTTGAGGAGCTCTGTTGGCTCTGGATTTGCGGGAATGTCTTCTCGTGAGCGTTTTCGCAAGGTGTTCTGGCGCAAGTGTACGAAGTGTGGGCGGATTGGGAATGATCATGTCCGAGAGGCGAGTCCTCGCCAGCGGAGTCTGTGCCAGCGGCAGACTTTCGATAGGCATAGAATGATCGCGGCGACCGACATCACGATGGCTGAGACGTCTGCTATTACGCGCATTGCAGCCGTGTCTTGCATACATGTACATGCACCTTCTCAGCCCCGCCCCGGCGAGTCTCCCCCCTCCTTCGATTCCGATGGGTCACGCGCAGACGCAGCATCACACCACCCAAGCACTACATCGCGTGCCTCCAGGCAACGAGCATTGGGAGGCCACGAGTGAATGCCTCGAGCTGCTAGGGAAGGACCCGTTTCGTGATCGATAGTTTGCACTCTCCCCGACTCGACAACAAAGCCATTCGAACACACGTGACCCTCCTTCACCATTCCGTCCGGCGACCGGCTGCAAGGCCACAACACCAGACGTGCGACATGGCAGCGCGACAGTACCAGTACATAGCAGACTACACCGCGCGCTTCCTCGGCGCCTCGCTCTTCGGGCTGGGCCTGCACGCCGAGTACGACCCCTTCGCCGGTAAGTCGTCCTCCATCAACCCTCCCATAAGGGGCCGATGCGCGGCAGCCGCTCCCCCATCTAACTCCTCGTCCCAGCCGCACAAATCTTCGCCGGCACGCACCCCCAAATCGTCTCCACGCCCCGCAACGCCCTCTTCGTCCCCATCCTCGGCGGCCGGAACATGTCCCTCGGCCTCGGCCTGCTCGCGCTCAGCCTGACGGGCCAGCGCCGTGCGGCGGGAATCCTGCTGGCGTGCGCGACGCTCTGCTGCGGCGTGGTGGACGTCTGGTGGTGCGTCGCGTTCGGCAGCGAGAAAGCGCTCGGCCACGCGGTCGGGGCGGGGATTGGAGGGCCGCTGGCTTGGTGGCTGCTGCAGTGAACCCCTTCTCACCCCCGGCCGGCCCCTCTCAATCCTTTCCTGTAGAGAGAGAAATCACAGTGGAGTCTACGCGGCAGCTCGTAGAGCGTCCAAGAGGGCTCTCCTCAAGTAGCCGCGGCCCGCGTACTCTTCTCCCAGAACTCCAACGTGCACGCCGCCAGGAACCCGGGGATCTCCTTCCTGCCTTCAACCCAAAACTCAATCAACCCCCTGATCTCCCCCGCGAAAGCGCTCTGGGGCCCCCCACTGACCTTCATCGTCCCGTTCTCCCCATCAAACACAATCGAATTCTCCTCCTCCTCCTCTCCCTCCCCATTTACCGTCCCGGGGTACAGGATACTCGTCGCCTTGACGCGGCCATTGGGCATGAAATCCAGCTTCCACCCCAGGATCGAGCACACCGCTTCCCGAAACTCGAGGGCCTTGGCGCTGTAGATCTGCTTCAGCCGCGCGGTCTTCTTCTCCTGCGCGGCGATCTGGGCCTGGCTGTCGGCGAGCTGGAGGCGGATGTTGTCCAGCGTACTGATGGGCACGACTTTCGTCCCGTGCGGCTTGCCTTCCAGCTGGTTGAGGAGCGCCGCGTTTTCGTCGCGGAGGGTGCGGAGGGTGGAGAGCTTGATCGCCTCGGCGGCCGCGGTGGGGTTGTCGCGGAGCTCGAGGACGCGCGTCCGGGAGGTCTCTTTTAGGGACTTCAGTTGCGAGGTGGAAGCCTGGAGCTCCGCTTCGAGCGACTGGTTGCGGTGGCGCAGCGTCTCGAGGTCGTGCTGCAGCGTCTGCGCGCGCCGGCGGAGGTCGTTCAGGCGCTCGCTCTCCGCCGCCGCGTCCTCTTCTCGCGGGCGCTTCTGCGGGGATTGCGCAGCCGGGCCCTGGGCCTGAACTTCTGCTCTGGAGAGCTCGGCGTGGAGGTCCTGCATCTCGGAGCGGAGTTGCGCGACCAGGTCTTCCAGGTCGTGGATGCGTTGCAGGTGCTCGGCGTCGGCCTGCTCGAGGCCGAACTCGGTGGTTTCGTCTTCCTTCATCTTAACCTGCGCGCGCAGGTACTCGACTTCCTTCGCGAGGAGGTTCTTCTGCCTCTCCAGTCGCAGTCGCACCTTGCTAGGCTCTGCGCTGCCCGCCTGAGCACCGCCAGCTGCTCGCAACTTCTCCAGCTCGGCCTGCAGTGCCGCCTTGTCGTCCTCCAGACTGCGGATATTCTCCTCCTTGACCGTCAACTCCGGCTGTACCGCGCCCAGCCTCTCCAACAACCCCAGCCGATCCAGCCGCTCCTGCAAGAACGCCCGCGCCATCTGCTCCGGGCTCTCATACCGCATGTTCCCCTCCCCGCCCGCCTCGTTCTCCAGATAGCTCGTCCACCCCCGTTTCCCGTCCTCCAGAATGCGCCGCTGCAGCTGCACCTCGGCCAGCTCGCGGCGCAGGTCCTCCATCATCCGCAGCCGCGCCTCCAGCGCCCGCTTCTCCTCCTCCACGACCTCGATGGCCTTCTGCTTGGCCTGGTACTGCCTCAGCTCGGCCGCCTGTTGCCTGCCACTCACCTCCAGCTTCTTGACATACGCGACTTGCTCCGAGAGCTCCTTCTTGATCAAGCCCAACGTCTCCGCGTCCCCGACCTGCGCCCTCAGCCGCAGCACCTCGTCCTCCAGCTCCCCAACCCGCGTCTCCTTCAGCACAAGCTTCTGCTGCGTCCCGTGCAACGTCGCTACCTTCCCCACCAGATCCTGCTGCACCCCCTCCACACTCCCCTGCAGCGCTACGTACTTCTGCTCCAGCTCGCCGAGCGCGTGCGTGCTCCGCCGCTCCTGGCCCAGCACCTCCGCATTCACCTCCTCGACCTCCTCCCGCAGTGCACGATTGTCGTCCTGCAGGCCCCGGATCCGCTTCTCCAGCTGGATCCGCTCGTTCGTCGCGCGATCCTGCACATCCTGAAAGTCGCGCGCGAGCGCGTCGGCTTTCGCCTTGGCCGCATTCCCCGCGCTCTCCGCCGTCTGGCAGCGCTTGTAGTCCGCCTCCGCGCGACTCTGCGCATCGCGAAGTTCGCGTTGGTGCTGGATGGACGTGAGCTCGCGGTCCTGTTTTAGCGAGTCGAGCTCGTATTGCAGCGTGTTGAGTTGCGCGCGGAGGTTCTCGTTGTTGAGGTCGGCGCGCGAGACGGTGGATTGTTTCAGTGTCTCGCGGAAGGTCTCGCGGGGGGGTTGGCGGGGCGGGGAGGCGTCGGCGGCGGTGAGGAAGTCGTAGGTCGGCTGGTTGCGCGCCGTCATGGCCGCGGTGGGGGTGGGGGTTAGTGTATGCGATTGAGCGAGTGTCGAGGCAGATGTGAAACAAACAGAGTGCCGAATGCGGAAGGGCCGAGGTCGCTTAAGCTTCGACGATCGAACACGCTAATCGAGTGGGCACTGGGCGTTCATGTGCGCGCGGTTCCAGACCCTTACTTTGCCATTGACACTCGTCAAGCCAACAGTCAGACGACGGCGACGATGCTGTCCCAGCTGCAGGCCAGCTGCCAGCGTATGGAGCACAGTCTACAACGCCTCACCGACTCCATCGCCGCCTACAACCCCTCCACCACCGCCGCAGACGAGCTGGTCGCCTCAGACGATGCGCTAAGCGAGGACCTCGAGACCCGTACGCGGAACCCACCACACCAGATGTACTTCTACCTCGACTGACCTCACCAAGTGGTCCAGCACCAGCGCAACGTCCTGCGTATCGCGGAGCTCAAGCGCCTCGCCCAAGCCAACGATGACAGATTCAAAGTCCACTTCCGCGCCCTCGCCGCGCTGCGAAAAGAGCTCGTCGCTATACCGCCGATGAGTATCGAGCCGACGACTCGTAACGTGAGCGTCGACGCGCTGCTCGCGCACGCGCGCTTCATCAGCCCGACGACCGTGCCGCCCACCTTTCGCAAGCAGGACTTGCCTCCCGAAGCCGCACCACCACCACAGGCGAGCAACGGGGCAGCGACACCACCGCCCGTCGGTGCACAAGGAGGAGAGGAAACTGCGGCGGGGACAAGCAACTCCGCCTACATCCCCTCCACCGCCACGATATCCGCGCAGACTCTTACCGAGCCAGAAAAGGCCTGGCTGAACCCGCTCGCGGCCCTCGCCTTCGCGCCCTGGCCCGAGCCACCCGTGATAGCGGCCGGAGCGCTGGGCGCGATCCAGCGGATGGTCGAGGCGGGCCGGGATCCCGGCAGTGTGCTGAGTCCTGAGGAGCGGGAGGAGGCGGAGCGGAGGAGGCAGGGGGAGGAGGAACGAGAGAGGGTGGAGGAGGCGGAGAGGGAGAGGAGGCGGATGAGGTTGTTCGATGCCGGGGTTGGGTCGAGGGGGAGGGGCAGGGGGGCGGGGGAGAGCGATGTCTTCGATCCGGATGCTTGAGGGCGGTGCTGGGGGAGCTGCTGTGATGCTTCGTTATTGACGCTGGAGGGTGTGCTTCTCATTCTAAAATCGCTGATCGTCGCCACCTCGACGGCTCCGTTCGCAACTGCAGTCAAGCCGCTGTGATGTGATCATCAAGCGAAATCAAGCTCGGGCCGAAGCCTTTCTTAGCACACGATGGTCGAGTCGTGCTGTCCAGCATCGGCCGCTTTCATCTCCGTCAATGCCTATACCACACCGCATATGGTAAACAAACCGCCGCCCATCGCCACACCGGGCTGTGTGCATCTCGGTGCCACGCCCCTTCGAGACTTCGGGAGGGCCCGACCCGGGTAATCCCTACCCTTACTTGTGTGGCTCCATACCTCGCTTGCTATCTTTGCACTCGCATCACCACCGTGCCCCGACGATCGTGATGATCGCTGCGATATACATCCACCCACGCGCGAGCCGCCACAGGCCAGCCGTCCACCGAACCACGCTCTCGCCCCCTCACCGCCCATCGCGGAGGAGGAAGCACGGAAGTACCCCTCCACCCGCTTCCTCATACGCGCCGACCTGAAACGCCCGGGCCAGCAGCGCAACCTCGCCATCCGCCAACGCATGCCCCTGCACGCCCAGCGCATGAGACGCCGTCTCAGATCGCCTCTGCCTGTCTGACACCTGGACGCCCATCGCCACCTGCGCCGGCAGCCACACCGTCGGCTCGCGAGCGCGCCGGTATTGGCGTATAGCACCCACGATGTTAAGTCCCGGCTCTGTTGATTCCCTTATACCCATGTTCGCCTGCAGGGCGCTTCATCTTGATTCCCATGGTCTTTGCTTTCTCGCGCGCGACTGTGGTGCTGTGCTGGACGTCTTCTCTTCTTGCTGTACCACTACTGCTCTCGCACCTTGATGCTGATGACGGACTGACGACAGCTTGGGACCGACTGTCGCTACGATCGCTACCTGACGCACACTCCAGCGCTTGACGATATCAACATGAGCTACACGACCACTTCAACGACACGAACACGATGAGCATTGCGCTGCAAGGAGCACAACCCGCGGACCTCCGCGACGGACTACCAAACATTGAGACCATCCCAATCGGCGACATCTGGTCCGCCTTCACCTCGCAGTACGGCGCGTCGATCCTGGAGACCCTCCCGTCTCCCACTGGAGTAGCCGGAGACCCCACGGCGCAGCCATCCACGATGTCGACCGTGGTGGTCACCCTACCGATATCCACGGTGATCGTGCAGTCGACTATCCTGCAGACCGCATTTGTCACCGTGACGACGGGGCTCGCGCAGCCTTACTCCAGCCCTGCGAGCTTGATCAGCACAAGCGCGCCCATACTGTCGACATCGAGTCGACTTCCATCACGATCGAGCGCTGCGCTACCGATTTCTTCTCCACTTCCAGCGTCGAGCAGCAGCGTAGCTCCACCGATCTCTTCTTCACTCTCGGCATCGAGTGGGAGCAGTCATGCGACATTACCCGCGGTCATCCCTACCAGCAGCCTGTCCCTGGTATCTACAAGTCCAACAACATCACTACACAGCACCGAGCAGCCGACGACTGCAACCTCAGATACTGCGACCGCAAGCGCCGCAGCGTCGCTCGCGCCAGTATCGCGAAAACATGCCATTGTCGGTGGACTATCCGGCGCCGTGGCAAGCTTTGTCTTGATCGGCGCCCTCCTCTTCTTCTGCCTGCGCAAACGGCGGCGAAGATCCGCCGACGACGAAAGCAGCCACCGGCCCGACGAAGTCTTGACCGAGAAAGGCCTCCGGCCAACCATGAAGCGCAAATGGACGGCGCTAACCGGCAAGGGCACCCCGAAACCCACCCCCCAGCTCCCCTCCATCAATTCGCCCGTGACCGTCGACGAAGAACACCACATCATCCGCATGTCCACGGTCCACTGGTCCCGCCCCTACGCCCTCGGCCAGGGCGAGGGCTTCCGGGAATCCATGCCGCCCGCCCGCCTGCGCATCATGAACCCGGACCCGCATTCGCGGCCTACTACGCCGCGCCTGTCCTCCGACACGGGCCACAGTTTCCTGGGACGTCTGCAGCAGCACCTCGGGCCCTCGCGACCCACGACGCCGCGCTCGGATACCGCGGGCAGTTTCCTGCGGCGGCAGCGGTCCGCGTTGGCGGCGGTGCTGCTGACCGCGAACCGCTCGCGCGCGGGCTCGCGCACGAACCTCCACGTGGATGCCGGGGTGGGGCCGCCCCAGATCCCGGAGATCGTCATTGATCCCGACCTCTCGCGGGAGTGCCTCGCGGCGCCCCAACCCAACACCACCTCCGCCGCGGGGACGCCGAGCTTTCGGTCCCACCCCTCCTCCTCCGTGACCTCGCTGGCGATCATCCAGCAGCAGCAGCACCGCCGCTCGGACAACGCCAACGACAACGACAACCCCTTCCTCACGCCCCCGGACGAGAAAGACGAACCCGCCACCCCCTCCTCCCCACCCAAACCCAAACGCCCCAGCCTCGCGCCCCTGCAGAGCGCAGCCGG
>JAWDJV010009816.1:0-16777 GCA_033119285.1 Teratosphaeriaceae sp. CCFEE 6253
CGCTTATTGCTGATCTGCGGGCTCGTCCCCGCGCTCGCCCCACTGCTCGTCGTGCCCCCTCCTCCTCCTCCTCCTCCCTGCTGGCTGTGCTGCGGCATCATGGAGGGCGCGGCCATGGCCGGCTGCCGCGGGCTCGGCGTGTGGCTGCCCGGCTGCGGGAGCGGGAGCGGGGGCGCGAGTTGCTGCTGCAGGTGTTGTTGCTGCCCGGGCGCAAGGGCGTGGGACATCTGCTGCGGGGACGACCCCGGCAGGCCGTTGGGGAGGTGATGCTGCTGCTGGGGGAGCATCATGTTCGCCATGCCCGGACTGGAGAAAGCCGCGCCGGGGCCCAGGGCCATGTGGCCCATACTCGGCGTCCGCCCTCCCCCCCCACCGCCTCCCATCATCGCCGGTCCGCCTCCGCCCTCGTTCAGCGACAACTGCTGCTGCTGCTGCGCCCACACCTCCAGCGCCTCCCCCGGCATCACCCCGCCGCGCTCCTGCGCCACCTGCATCAGCTCCGCCATGACACTCATCGTCTCGCCGAGCTAGAAGACATCACACGAGCGTCCAGTCAGCCGATTCGTCCAACAACGCGTCAAAGAGGTACTCCGGCTGCTGCGCCGGCGGCAGGAGCAGCAGCACGGAGCCGTCGGTGAGACCCACCTCGAGAAATTGCTGCACCCGCGCCGTCACGCCCATGGTCCCCTTGGGCGCGCGCGGGAAGGCCTCGATGGTCAGGCCGTCGAGGCGCTGCTGCAGCTTCTGCTGCGCCTTGGGCGGCTTGTTCTTGGCGAGCTTCGGGGACTTGGAATTGGCCGCATTGCTGTTGCCGCCGCTGCTGCTGTTGTTGTCCGCGGGCGCCGGGTCCCACGCCTTGAGCACGCGCTCGATCTCGCTGCGCGACAGCGTCTCCTCGGTCCCGGTCTGCGCCAGCTCGAGGCACTCGACGATATTACTCCCGGGCACGAACAGCGCCGTCAGCCCGCCCGTCATCTCCAGCCGCGCGCCGTTGGGGTAGCTGACGGTCAGGCTCGCGTGCCCCGCGCTGACCTGGTAGCGCCCGCCGCCCACGGCGCTCTCGCGCGCGTGCTCGATGTGCAGGCGCAGGGACTGCGCGCCGGACTCGAAGTACGTCAGGAAGTAGCGCGCGATGGTCGGGCGCAGGACCTCGTAGGTCTTGGTCGGCTTCTTGCTCTCGGGCTGGTCGTCGAAGGAGTGCAGGAGGCGGCCCTCGGGGGCGAAGTGGCGGTCGACGAAGTCGTTCCAGGCCGTCGGGTCGCGGCCGTTCTGGAGGTTGAAGTTGGAGAGGTGGTCGCAGAGCAGGTTGATGCGGAGGATGAGTTGGCCGGCCGAGTGTTGCTGCGCTTGCTGCTGTTGCTGGACCTGCTGCTGCGCTTGGGCCTGGGCTTGCTGCTGCATGCGCTGGGCTTGGAGGTGCTGCTGCTGTTGGCGGTGCTGCATCATCATGCGTTGCTGGTTCTGCTGCACTTGTTGGAGTTGCTGGGGGGTCATGCCCTGTGGTTGCTGGCCTTGCTGCATCTGCGGCTGTTGGTTCTGTTGAGGGGTGCCTTGCTGAGATTGGGGCTGCTGGCCTTGCTGTGAGTGCGGCTGTGATTGTGGGCCGCCTGGCGTCTGCTCGTTGGGATTCGCCATCCGAGACTGGGGTCGCATCTGTTGAGGGACTTGCTGCCCTCCCTGCTGGTTAGGCGGGCCACCGGGCTGACCCTGGTTGCTCTGCTGGGAGTTGGCGTGTTGCATCGCAAGCTGCTGCTGTTGCGCAAGCTGTGCTTGGTGGTTCTGCTGTGCTTGTTGGTGCTGCTGCATCTGCAACGCCGCGCGCTGTTGCTGCTGCTGCAACTGCTGCTGCATATGTGGCGGCAGTTGTACAGCACCCGGATGCCCGCCTGCGTTACTCTGCGCCTGCAGCATGGCCAACTGCTGTTGCATCTGCTGCGGCGTGATGCCTTGCATTCCGCCCTGCTGCATCCCCAACATGCCGTTCGTCTGCGCCGCCTGCATATTACGCATCGCTTGCGCCTGCATCAAGCGCTGCTGCTGCTGCTGCATCGCCAGCTGCGGATTCTGCTGTATCTGCTGCTGCAGATGCTGTTGCTGCATCATCTGCTGCGGCGTCATGTGGCTCATGGCCTGCGGGTTCTGCCCGGGCATGCTCTGGCCTCCCATACCTTGGCCCTGGCCGGGCATCCCGCCGCCGCCCGGGTGCTGTCCGCTTTGCATCGCAGGCATGCCCATCATTGCGCCTGCCTGGCTCATCTGTGCCTGGCCCGGACCGGAAACGCCCTGCTGCTGCATGATGTGTTGGTTCATCTGCTGCATGCTGGGCGGCATCCCGCTCGGGTGGCCGTGCGGGTTCATGCCGGGGTGGATGGGCTGCGGATGGTAGGCGGCCATCATGTTGCTGGGGTATCAAGCGAGTGTGGTGCAACGGGGGCCGGGTATGACCGCGTAGGACGGTCCTTGGGTACTACCGCGTCCCGGAGCTCGGTCGCGTTGAGGTGACGAGATCACTAATGCTATGCATGGACGGTTGGTTTGGTCACGCCTTGTTCCGCGTGTCGGTGTGGTCGCACGTGCTTGCGCCGATGCGGAGGACTAGTCGACGTGCAATTCCTCGTCCGCCTCAAGGGCACCTTCCTAATGTCGCGCACCTCTTGACGGTGCGTAAACGGTCTTCTTCGTCTGGCTCCCGCGTCCGGACGACAGGGCGAGCTGATCGCGCAAGCATGTAGCACGAGGTGAGGTCGGCACTTGTCAGCCGGATCTGCTCGGCGTCGGATAGCTGCCGAGCGCTGTATCGGGCAGTCGGAATCCGCGGGCGACACGTGAGCGGATCGGCGATTGGGGACGGGGTGAGGTTAGTGAAGAGGGGAAGAAGTCGCGACGAAGAAGGGTGAATGCGACGGTCCGAGGTGGGCGGCGAGGAGGAGGAGGTGGTAGGCGATCGACTCGGCTCACCAGAAAGCGTTGGTCGCGGCACTGCCCGTGCCCGCGGAACCGGCCCGTCGAGCTCACCCGCCTGATTTCTTTTCCAAAAGCCGAGCTTCCTCTGAACATCATTCTAATACATGTACACACGACATGGCGGCGGATGTCGCGCGTATCTGGCTCCTGTTCTCCTTACCATCTGCCTGCCACAACTGACAATACGATACACTGCTCACTGACTGCATATAGAGAGCGGCGGCAGCATCACCGCTATACAACAGGTACGTCTCGAGCAAGCCCTTCAATCATCCTCCCCCCTCGACAAGATGACACCCATTAGAATGTCTTCTTTCCCAGTCAGATTCGACCTTGAAGAGACCCCCAACACCCGTCTGCCCTTCGCCGGGCGGACGTAAGCTTTAGCCAGCGCTTCGCCTGATCACCCACCCATACACACCCCCTCCGCACCGACGACACCCTGCCTGAGCTTCGCTAACACTGGGCACAAGATATGTAGGGACCTCGATAGTGCGGACACGCGATGTGATCAAACACCAGGTCAGTACCAAGTATCTTCTTTCGTCTTACCATCTGCACGCTCGACGATGAAACCTCCATACACACTCGCAGTTTCCACGCTAGCCCTCGACTTAGAACCTACACAGAGGAGTCAGTGAGCGTATATACTTCCTTGGATGACTGAGAGCACTTCTTATCACACACACACCCTGCACCCTCTTGATAGTGGCACGACCGATGCTGACTATATACGTCTGCAGATATTCTCACCCTCGCGATTGTGTGGAAAGAGGACGTGTGCCTTGAGAGCAGAGAGTGGGATAATTCCAGTTTATCTGCAGTACGATCGCTTCCTACTCCCAGGACCATTGCTTGCCAGCACGTGCCTCCATTCATGTATTTGAGCCATCCAGTCCTTCCATCTTAGTAGCCACCCAGCGCTCTATGTTCTATGCTGGTTTATGGACCAGAGCATTCACTCGCGACAACTCCGCGTTGTCACTTCGCCACCCATGTCTACGGCCTGCGCACCCCCTCCAACTCCACCTCGAGCTTCTCATCCCAGCCCTCCTGCGTCGACTTCGGCACGCGCAAGAACAGCAACGACCCTGTCAATCCCATCCCCGCCAGCGCGGTGCCGAGGTACAGGGCATTGCGGTAGCCCTTCAGGACATCTTGGCCGCCGTCGTTGGTGTACGCTTCCACGGTCCCCGCGAACCCAAGACCGGTGCTCAAACCGTACGTCAGGAGCGTGCCGATCAGCGACCCCGCGACTCCCTGATGCTTGCGCCCCACGCTGCCCGAGGCGATGACCTGCGAGGCCGCAAAGATGAAGTCGACGGCGAAGGAGGCGACGACGATGCTCGGGAACAGCATCGCCCAGTCTGATCACGCAACGCCACCCGCCGTCAGCATCCTTTCTGCACCTTCCCACCAATGGACCAGCAGCGCAGGGGTTCACTCACAGCTCTGCGTTCGCGGCGCCGTCGCGACCAACGTGTTCGCGACCACCAACGCCAGGTTCCCGATGGCAATCGTATATTGCGCCGGCATCCGCGCCACAAGCCACGCGGACAGGAACGCGGCGGCCGTGCCGACGAGGGTGAGGGGCTGGTAGTGCGCGGCGGCCTCGATGAGGGAGTAGTGCCGGATCGTGAGGCTGAAGAGGGACGTGTACCAGAGGTAGATGCCCTGTGACATGAAGGAGCAGAAGACCAGGGCGAGCATGCGGCCGAAGGAGGGCGCGCGCCAGATGGTGAAGGGCAGGATCGGGGAGGTGGCGACGCGGGATTCGTAGAGGACGAACAGGGCGAGGTGGAGGAGGGCGGCGAGGAGGAGGGCGTAGATGTAGGGCGTTGGCCAGCCGACGGCGGGGGCTTGGCTGTGGGGAGGGGGTGCTTAGGTGTTAGCCTTCGCATGATGTGGTCTGTGAGAGGGATGTGCCCGGGCTGCTCACTTCCAGACGAAGTTGAAGAGGATCAGCCCTGCGACGCCGAGGTATGCTCCGATCCAGTCGATGCGGCCAGCAGGATCGACTGGCGTATCACCTGGTAGCAGGACCAAGGCGAGCGTGAAGACGACGGCGCCGAGCATAGCGCTGCGGAAGATCAGCAGGCATCAAGACCCGGCAGTCCCGTGGCTCGCTCACGCAAAGAAGAAGCCCCACTTCCACGGCGCCAGCTGCACGATGGCCGACGCGATCAAGGCGCCCCCGGCCGCACCCACGGGCGCCATGGCGCCGAACATCCCGAATGCCTACCCAACACCCCTGCATCAGCACAAACTACGACCCGCACCCCCCTCCAACCTCCACTCCCGACAAACGCAGACTCACCAGATTCCGTCTCGGCCCCGGCGGCAGGGTGATGCCCAGCATGGCCACGGCATTCGGCACCATCAGCGCCCCGCCCACCCCGCTCAGGCCGCGCATCACGCACAGCGCCACCAGCCCGCGCGCGAACCCGGACCCCAGCTGCCAGACGGTCCACCACACGCACCCGGCGGCCAGCAGGCGCTTGTGCCCGTACACCTCGCCCAGCCGGCCGCCGACTAGCACAAAGGTACCCGAGCAGAGGGGTAGGAGGCCGCGATCCAGCCCCCCGCGGCCTGGATCTGGGCGGCGAACGCCGGGTCGGTGAGTTGGGAGGAGGTCTGGGTGTGGTCGTGGAGGGAGGCGGCGATGGAGAGGCCAGTGCCGATGCCGGCGCCGTAGGGGTACATCTGCGCGAGCTGGGTGAGGGTGATGAGGACCATGACGGCGTACTGGCGGGAGGCGGAGATGGGGAGGGTGTCGTGGGTGGCGGGGCGGTCCAGGGGGGATCCTTCGGGGGGTGCATCCGGGGGGCCCTGCCGCGCGCTCGTGGCGGGGTCGACGCCGCCCGGATTGGCGACGTCGGGCGAGGGCAGCCGGGGAGCTGGTGCGTTTGGAGACTCCTCGTTGGCGGCGGGGATGCTGCTGCCCTCCTCTTCGTCTGGATGGCTGCCTGGGGGAACGAGTGCGGAGGCCATGGTGGCTGGTACGGACTTAGCCTGCCTGTTGCTCTGGAGAGGAGTCTTCGCACACTGCTCAATGTCTGAGGGTGACAGGACGGCTTGGGCAAGTCACAGCAAAGGCATGTCCAGTAGACAGGAGCACCTTGATGTAGCAAAGACAGGTCGCGCAGGTGCCTTGCACCTGATCACTGATCGCCAGCTTTGGGTAGTGGTCATGTCTCGCTCGCAGCCACCCCATCATAGCTGCGAATTTGTCCGTCGCGAGGCCATCGTCAGAGTTGCTCGCGGCCATCCATCGTGCACTTGGAAAGGGTTCTACCAATGAGAATACACGTATCCGAATGGCGTGGGTAAGCAGGCAATGCAGGGGAAGATTGGCTTGGGATGCTGACGTGCTCACTCATATCCTCAATTAGTGAACCACGGCTGCAAGGCAAGGGCGGGAATAATGGGAATGCGTAGATGCGGTCTTCTCGTTGGAGCCACTGTCCTACTTCCTACAGCTACTGTCGGGAACTCAGATGCGGGTCCAGGTTCTCTCCCGTGTTCGTCGTGTGGTGGCCGTGGATGAGACCCTCTGCGTTCTTGATCCCGGCGTTCGCGCCGTGGGCAGATGTCGAATCATAGCCATGACTGGACCCGTAAGGCGCACCCCCCATACCGCCACTTCCGCCGTGCGAGCCATACCCGGCACCCATCCCCGCACCAGCCCCGCCCGCCGCGACCTCGCGATCGATGTTGCTGATGTCGTTCTTGTCCAGCAGCGCGCCAGCCTGCGCAGCCGCTCGGTACCCATCGCTGGTCTCCAGCCCCGTCGCGCTGTGCCCCGAACCCTCGTGGCCCGTGTGCGTCATGACATCGGCCGCGTGCTCCTGTCTCGCAGCCGCGATGTCGTTGGCGCCTCTGGTGGTGCCGGCGCCACCGGCACTGCTGGTGTCGTAGCCCAGGTGGTGAGCCCCATCATGCCCGTGTGCGTCCCCGTGCGGCGCCTGGCGGTACGCAGCCCGCTCGGTGACGTGCCGCGGGTCTTCCGTGTGGTGGGCTAGGCCTCCCGACGGTGGCGTGTCCCGCTCGAAGGCGTTGTCGGCTGGTCGCGGGTATGCACCCGTTGCGCCCTCGGTGCTGTGGGTGGCGTGCTCGCCGTGGTGCTTGTCGGTGGTGTGGGCGAGCGGGTGCGTGTTGCTGCTGCCGCCCTCCTTCTCCGTCTGCTTATGTCCGTGCAGGAGTGCTTTGAAGTCGACCATGGTCGCGGATGGGTGATTGTGCCGTGGATGAGAAGGAGTGTGTAGTGAGGAGTGTGCTGTGGTTGAATTGTTGTCTTTCTACTGTTGTGCTGCACATCAACTTGTTTTGAGGGCAGCGTGAGCGGAGCCATGACGTCGGACACCCATTGACTGCGCCTGCATGAGCATGTGGCTGCCGACATGATCGCGTGGACCCACCAGATGTGCCGTCGCTTGAGTAAGGGAACCAAGGGATTCGTCGTCGTGATTGGAGCATGTGATGCGGTGCGGGTGGTTTCGTACAAGTTGCAGGCCTGGACGACGTTCAAGCTTAAGCCTCGTTGAATCAAGGTACGTACACTTACACGTATGAATCGCTGCTGCATGCATCGCATTTATGCTCAGTGCGCATCTTCCACCATTGCTTGCGGTGCGGCGTTGGAGGGCCAATACATGCCCCGAATGGGGTAAGTCTTCAACGACGATGCGGGCTGACATTGGTGAACCCTCGCGCCGACAGTTGCATCGTCCGAGCGGATTGGCCGTTCCGCAGCATTGCCTGATCCAGCAGACGCCGACATCCTCGGCGTCTATTCTCGAATCCGTCCCATCCAATCCGCTCGTGGCAAAGTGTTCCAGAGGGACGGGTCGGTCTCGTCTCCCTTCCCGCAATTGAGGAGGAGATGCTGGCCGCAGTGCGTTGTGACAGGGCTTATTCATCGACGCCGAACTCTGTCTGGTTCGCTTGTCCCTCTTGGAAGCTTCCCTTGCTGGCCCAGCACTGGTGCCAATCTGTCCAGTGCCATGTGGCCGTGGCCGACATCGTGCTTAGCCCTCAGGCGGCCGCCTTCGTTCTCAATCCGCTCTCGCTCAGCCACCCGACCGACCGTACTGCAGGTTGGGAAGAGAATAGATGGCCCAAGCATCGAAGTGCCCGGTAGATTCTTGAACCACAATCTAGAATCCAACAGCCCTCATAGCCCCATACCCAACACTAACCACCACCCCGAACGCCATGATCGAGCTCGGCACGCCCCTCGTCAAGAAGTGCCGGACCTGTAGGTATCGTTGCCCCGTCTGCGGATCCTCCATCATGATCGCCGTCATGTTCGGGAACCCTGACGTCGGCAGTCCCATCGCCGCACTAGCCATCAACACCGACCCCATGACCAGCAGATTTGGATGCGGCTCTGCCATGCCCAAGCCAACTTCCCGCACCAGGGGCAGGATGATAAGTGCCGCGACGGTGTGCGAGATGAATGTCGCAACCACGGCAATCAGCGCGCAAAAGACGCAGAAGACGGCGTAGAGGCCCATGCCGTCGACCCTCGCGATGATGGAGACGGCGATCGTAGTCAGCAGGCCCGAAGAATTGACCGCCTTCCCCAACGCCAAGCCACCCGCAGCCAGAATGATAATCGTCCAGAGGAAGTTATTGAAGTCCTCCTTGGTCAGAATGCCCGTCCCGAAGAAAAGGACAATGGGTATGATAGCAATCACCCCCATGTCCCCAAACACGCCCTCCAACTGATGACTCACGCACCACAGCACGATCGTCGCGAGCGTGACGAGGGAGATGAACCACTGGATCCCCGTGAAGCGGTCCTTCATCGGCCGGATGGGCACGATGGTCGTATTGCGCCCCGGGCGGAAGGTGATGAGCAGCAGGACCCAGATGAGCAGGATGGTGAGGATGCAGACGGGCAGGGCGACGAAGAACCAGATGCCCCACCCGGGCTGGGGCTCCATGTTCTGCAGTGCGATCAGGTTCTGCGGGCTGGCGATCGGCGACGCGGCGCCGCCCATGTTGCTCGCCAGGGCGATGCCGAGGAGGAGGGCCTTGGACATGTCCGAGTCCGACGGCAGGTTGCGCAGGATGGGCTGCACGATGGAGAAGCAGAGCACGGGCGCCGCGACGTTGGAGATCCACATCGACGCGAACATGGCCACGCCCATGCTCGTCAGGAGCACGGTGCGCGGCTTCGTGCCGGCCTTGGAGAGGACGAAAGTGGCCATCATCTTCGCGATGTTGTACTTGGACAGCGCGGCGGCGATGGTGAAGCCGCCGAGCAAGAGCATGATGACGGGCGTCCACATGGCGGCGAAGACGTAGGAGGCGGCGGGCTTGGAGGCCAGGCGGTGGTGCGGCAGGGTGTCGGAGCGCACGACGCGCAGGACGACGACGAGGAAGGGGACCAGGAGGGAGGTGACGAAGAGGGGGATGGCCTGTAGATCTCGTCAGCTTGGGGTTGTCGAGGCTCGCCACGCTTGATCAGCTTCGCAGTGAGACCAGTTTTGCGGTGGTCACGTCCGAGCTTTGTCTGGTGCCTGCAGCGCTCGCCAGCCTACGTGGGCAAGACGTTGGCAGCCCCGCCACGAAGGTATCATGTGTGCGCATGGATGAGCAAGAACACTCACCTCAGTAGCCCAAAGCAGCGACACAAACACCACCAATGCAAGGCAGTTCTGCTGCTCCGGCTTGTCCATGAACCTCACGCCCAGCAGCACAGCAAAGATGGCGCAGCACGCCACCAACACCCAGAACGTCCCACTCAGCAGGAACTTGGGACATCGATACCTCCCCACAGGCGTCTGCACCTCCTTCGTCGTCCCACCTTCTTCGTCACCCTGCAGTCGCACCTTCTTAGGATCCGTCTCATGCCCCAGCATCGTCTGCCGGATCCCCAGATTCGCCGCCTGCGCCTTGCGCTCAATCCCGATCATCTCCCTCCACAC
Source organism: Teratosphaeriaceae sp. CCFEE 6253 (assembly GCA_033119285.1). Lineage (NCBI taxonomy): Eukaryota > Fungi > Ascomycota > Dothideomycetes > Mycosphaerellales > Teratosphaeriaceae > Teratosphaeriaceae sp. CCFEE 6253. The sequence goes on from JAWDJV010009816.1 coordinate 9,900, forward strand.
CGTATTCCGCTCCCACACCACATGCTCCCGCAGATGCAGCCGCAGCGCGCGCCGCGCCGCCTCGACATCCCCCGACGTCACGATCGACGCATAGCTCTGCTCCAGCCGCAGCAGGTGCTCCTGCAGGTGCTCCATGGTCGCCGGCTGGAACAGCGGCGCGGGCTTGATGTGCGCGGCGACCCACGCGGACTTGAGATTGCGGTCGAGGACCTTGTCGTACTTCTTCAGCACCTTGGTGAAGCCCTTCTCGTTCAGCTGCACGTAGGAGCGCAGCTCGGAGACGTTGACGTAGAGGTTCACGATGCGCTTCTTGAGCGTGATGCCCTCGTCGTACAGGGCCTGCAGGGCGTCGTCGCCGAAGTCGTTGAAGGCCGTGCTGGGCCGGCGCCGGATCTCGGCCGAGGAGGTCTGGTCGATGGAGCCGCGGATGTCGTTCGTGCTGCCGCCGCCGAGGTGGCTGCCTCGCCCTTCGCGGTCGCGTGTGCCGGTGCGGTGGTCGATCGTCTGGCTCTTGGTCAGAGCGGTGCCTTCGCCGGCGTCGGAGCCTTCGCTGTCATCCTCGTTTTCCTCCTCGCGTATCTTGGGCCGGCTGTCCGAGGTGCGGAGGGTATCGCTTCGTCGCCTCTTCTGCGCGGGAGGCAGTTGGAACGATTTGAAGATGCTCTGCTGCCGTGCCCGTGCCCATAGACTCTGCCTGCGGACACCATATCCCGCCCCTTCCTGTTCACCTGCCGCGTGCTCGGCTTCGAACTCCTCGACATCTTTCACAATGGCGTCGACCTCGCCGAAGATCTCGAGCTCCTTGAGCTGGAAGAAAGAGCACACCTTCTCCAGCTCATCATCCAGCTTCTTCGAAAAGACGCGGTCCGGATCGTCCCATTGCGTGGACTGCGAGAGCAAGGGCGAGGACTCGGCGTCGTCATGCTTGGCGCCCGCCGTGCCGTTCGCCTGGTGGAGGCGCTTCTCGAGCTGGTAGATGAGCTTCTTGAGGTTGGAGTAGGAGATGTAGTGCGACGACCAGTCCGGGACGGCATTGAATTGGATGCTGTGGGAGAACTTCATCTCCGCTTCGAGGAGGTCGCAGAGCTTCGCCCGGCGGCGGTGGTCGCTTGAGGTAGAGCGCTCCGGCTGGATAAGGATAGGCTGGTGGTCTAGGGCAGGAGGTGGGAGTGGTTGAAGCTCGATGTCGATGTCGTCTAGGTTATGCCCAGGCCGTCTATTACTCCATTGTGTCTCTGTCTGCTCCAGCTTGGCGTGCGGCGGGGTTTAAGGCGAGGCGCATCAAATGCGCTTGCGTTGTAGGAGCGAATATAACGATGGTGTGTGCGAAATGGGTCGTGATGATGCGTCTCCGACTCTGCCTGCTGCTCCAACATCGTCGACATGTGCATTGCACGTGGCAGAGGCACACCTCGGATCTTCGGTCCGAGCAGTCCCGCGTTTAGCGAGCGCCCGCCGGAGCATGCCGGAGATGGTGGGGGCCGTCATCCAACCTCACATCCTCAGGTGGTCCGATGTCGACGCCACAAAAAGGCCCAAGCAGATCAAAGCCAAGCACGCGTCGAGCACGACTTGAGGCGGTCGACTTCCGTTTACTCGGGTCCGCCCTCCTCCTGGCTGGCGACATAGTAGACTGTTCCCCGGCCTTCGGCGCCGACGTGGACTCGCATAGCACCGTTCGCAGGTCCAAGCCGGCAGAATCGCGATCTGGGCTTGGCAGGCTCACACCACCGTCAACCCTGACACCGCGGACGCCTGTACCGCTCGTGGGCGAAGCGGCTCAATGCTAGCCAGGTCCACGCTGTCCGGGGCCTCCACGGCCTTGCTTGGCATCAACATTGGCGCGCGGGGAGGACTCCACCGGATTCAGGCACGGCTGCAAAGCACGCATTTGCCCGTGGTGACAGGCGTACCGCCAGCTCGTCAACACTTCACCGCTGAACAATCTCAGAGATTCAGGTGCAGCTCTATGGCCATCATGAACCCCGTCGTCAGACTTGGAGGTCACTTCGCGAGATGTCGATGCACATGAATTGACAATACGCCAGCCATTCTTCCAGCACGAAGTCGAACAGCTTCACGTCCACGATTCCGGAGAAATGATAGCCTATATATGTGGCCAAGGCTTGGTGTCTTGGACCTGCCCATCGTCATTGCAACCACACTGTACGGTAAGGTACAAGTAGTCCCGACGTGACCATGAACCGAAATCGAAGGTACCACGTTGATCTTGCCTCACGATGGTCTCCCTCAAGCGCACCGTAGCGGCGGCATCCCTTCTCGCGTCTGCAGCAGCGGTCGACATCACTGTCGATTCCTCTGGAGGTAATGTTACTGGGAAGTTTGGCTGGAAATATGGCTACGGCTTCCTCCATGAGGTACGCATCGACAGCCACTCGGCACCCTCGCCCGACGTAGGATGCCTGCGTCGCGCATCACTGACTGCATGCAGGACATCAACAACTCAGGCGACGGCGGCATCTACGCTGAGTTGATCCAGAATCGCGCCTTCCAATACTCGCCCAACTATGCAGTCTCCACGGACCACTACTACCCCATCGGCTCTAGCCTATCCATCCAGTTCCTGGCCGATCCGCTATCAGTCAACCTCCCAGCCTCCATGCGCGTGTCCGCCACGAATGGCTCCGGACTCGCGGGCTTCGAGAACGAGGGCTACTGGGGCATCAACGTCCAGCAGCAGCTCTACACCGGATCCTTCTGGGTCAAGGGCGCCTACGACGGCGTCTTCACTGCTTCGCTGCAGTCGAACTTGACCGACCAAGTCTTCGGATCCGTGGAGATTGAGAGCAGTGCTGTCTCAGACGAGTGGGTCGAGCACACATACGAGTTGACGCCATCCAACGCGCCATCGAGCAACAACACGCTCGCGATCACTTTTGACCCTGCGGGCACGGCGAATGGGACTCTGGACTTCAACCTGATTAGTCTGTTCCCACCTACTTACAAGAACAGGAAGAACGGTCTGCGGGTGGATATAGCGGAGGCATTGAAGGAGATGAATCCCGTGCGTACCACTCTATGCCTTTCCACATTGCATCAGGCGACGCTGACACCAATCTTAGACCTTCCTCCGCTTCCCCGGTGGCAATATGCTCGAGGGCCTTACCAACACCACGTACTGGGATTGGAAGGATTCCCTTGGGCCGCTTGACGAGCGAAAGGGCTTCCAGGGTACGTGGGGCTACCAGCAGACTGGCGGCCTCGGGCTCTTGGAGTACTTGGAGTGGGCCGAGGACATGGAGCTGCATATTGGTGAGTGCGGCCGCATCGATATGACTTTGCCAAAGCTGACTATGTTGCAGCCGTCGGTGTCTGGGCCGTTTGGCATTGGACGGAAATTACACTTTGGAAGAGGACCTCCAGCCGTACATCGACGACGCCCTGAACGAGATCGAGTTCATCCGCGGCCCCGTCGATTCGGAATGGGGCGCCGTGCGCGCCAGCCTCGGCCACCCGGAGCCCTTCGAGCTGAAGCACGTCGAGATCGGCAACGAGGACTGGCTTGCCGGTTTCCCGGGCGGCTGGGAGACCTACAAAGCCTACCGCTTCCCGCTCTTCCACGACGCCATCCGCGCCGCCTACCCAGACATACAGGTCATCGCTTCCTCGGCCTCCAGCGACCCGAACCCGGAGACCGCTGCGACGGATGGGTTGGACTTCCCGGCTGATACGATCGGTGATTACCATCCTTACCGCGAGCCGGATGAGTTGGTCGAGGAGTTCGACCGCTTCGACAATGATATCGGGCATATTGTCGGCGAAGTCGCGGCTATCCACCCGAACGGCGGCACATCATGGAATGGATCTCTCGTCGCTTACCCCTGGTGGATCGGTGCGGTGGGCGAAGCCGTGAGCTTGATCGGGTACGAGCGCAACTCGGACCGCATCCCTATGACGTTGTACGCCCCCGTACTCAAGAACGAGAACCGGTTCCAGTGGTCCATCACGCTCATCCAGTTTGCCGCGGACCCGACGCTGACGACGAGGGCCGTGACGTGGTACTGCTGGAGTCTGTTCGCGCATCACCCGATCACCGACACACTGCCCACGACGTCGACATCAGACTATGGCCCGCTTTACTGGGGCGCTGGGGTGGATACCGAGCGAGGCGGCGCATTGGTGTGGAAGGGCGCAGTCTTCAACACGACGAACAGCAGCTCGGTCCCCGTCACCGTCGACTTCGAGGGCGTGAACCGCGGCGCGCGAGCCGTCCTCACGGTTTTGACGAACCCGTCGGGTGACCCCTTCGCGTTCAACGATCCGCAGACGGGCATTAACATCGTCAATACCACGACGACTGAGCTGATCGCCGGCCGTAATGGCGCGTTCCGGTTCAGTCTGCCGGAGCTGAGTGTGGCGGTGCTGGATACGGATGTCGCGGCCGTGGGGAACAGCACGGGGGGCTACGGGAAGCCGTATGGGGGTGGGCATGGCAGGCCGTATGGTGGACCGCGGGGGAAGCCCAAGCCGAAGGCTAAGCCGCCGGGGCAATATTGAGGATGCTAGAGGTCATGTAGAAAGGAATTACTTCCATGTACCGTAGATGCAGTACCCACGGCTCTTGGCCTTGTCACGCTAGCCGGCTGGGCCCGCATCAGTCGACCGAAAGCGCGCGGTCTCATCTTCCTCACGAGATGAGAACATTTGAAGCGACTGCCAGGAAATCAAGTCACCTGGCAGAAGCCCGGATGGCTTTGTTGCGGATTGCCAGTCCATGTCCTCGTCGGGCACATCGCGCTACGAAGCATCGGGTGGCCACTCCTAGCGTGCGGCCGCATTGACGGACACCATTACTTGCCGGGACGGCCAGTCCAAGACACACCTTCCGTCTCTTCCATGATGTCAGGGATTGCACGGCATCGATAGGTTACGCCGACGGTACTGTTCGGCGAGTCAGGTATGAAAGGTGTGCTACGATTCCTGTAGGCCTGCCTTCGTGGGGCGCCTTGCGCGACCAGATCTGGACCCGTCCGCACCCGGCAGGCACGAAGTCCCTCGACCTGACGAGTCGAGGAGCCAGGCGGAATGAGCCACCGCGGCAATGGCGATGAGGTGGCTGGCTGGGACTGGACGAGCTGGCCCGCCCGTGGTGCCCGCATCTCCCTCACCGTCTAGCTGGACGCGGTCCCGATGCCCTACCAGCCCGGCATCTACATCGCACCCTGGAGCTCTCGTCATTGCATCTGGCCCGCAAGCATACCAAGGGAAGCTTTTCTCCGCCTCTAACTGCCTGGTGATCGACCTTCTACCCCGCCCGTATGCACCCCGTCAGGAACAGGCAGGGATGTCCACTTCACAAGCACAATCGCGTGTCAAGACTGGACGGAAGAAATCAGTACCTCGATCATCTGTGAGGTCTACCGTAGCTTGCAGATGCTTGCGTGCGCCATGGGGACCCAGTGTTTGTTGACGTCGAGCCTCCGGAGCCCACCATATATTCCCGTCTTGCATCCCAGGCAATGGATCCAACTTCCCACAATCGTCTCGGTTCAGGATGCTGCCACGACCACAGGCTACCGTGCTGGCGACAGCAGTGCTGCTGGGCATTGCCCACTGCCAGAATAGCACCGGCAGCATTACGGATTTGCCTTCGTAAGCCACACCGTCGGGTCCAAGCACATCATACGCTGACTCTTTTCCTACCGCAGATATATGACACACATCAATGCCACGAGAAATGATAGCTCCCCGGTGGTGCTCAGCATTGACACCCTGGACACGAGCAAGCGAAATGCGACGGCGCCTTACTTGTACGGCTTGATGCATGAAGACATCAGCCATTCGGGTGACGGAGGTACACAGTAGTCTCCACCGACCAGAAGCGCTATCTGACTTAGGCGGGCGACAGGCATATACGCCGAGCTGCTCGCGAACCGTGCATTTCAAGGCTCGAATTGGAACACTGCGATCTTACCTGGTTACAATGGTAGCCTGATCACCTCCTCGGAGAACCCAATCGAACCCACTGCGCCGGTCTTGACTGCGTGGGCTACCATTGGTGACGGTGTACGCATCTCACTCGATCGTCTGCATCCACTATCCGCTTCGATCCCGACGGGCATCGAGATCGACATTCCGGAAAACGCCACTGGTGAAGTTGGCTTCCAGAATTTTGGTGAGCCACACTCTCCCAGCAGCACCATATGCAGATGTTGACATCCGACAGGCTGGTGGGGCATGAATGTATCGCCGCAGCAGTACAACGTCTCATTCTACGTGCAAGGCAACTACCCGCGGAATCTGGAGAACACCACCACGTTCACGGTCTCGCTGCGCTCCAATCTGACAGGCGAGGTCTTCGCCAGCTCGCAGATAACGAACGTCAGCGTGCCGTTTATTGATCACATCCAGCTTTCAACGACGTTGCATCCCAATGCCACCGCACCGAACTCCAACAACACTTTCGTCGTCAGCTTCGACGGCGATGCAGTCAAGGGACAAACATACTACTTCAGCCTGTTCAGCCTCATGCCCGAGACCTTCATGGACACCCCGAACGGGCTACGAAAGGACATCGCCGAAGCCTTCTACGAGATGGCACCGACGTTCTTGCGCTTCCCGGGTGGCAACAACATCGAAGGCATCAGCCCGCAGCAGCGGTGGAAGTGGAACGAGACGCTCGGGCCCCTCATCGACCGCCCAGGCCGAGTCGGTGACTGGGGCTACTACAATACTCAAGGCCTTGGACTGCTCGAGTACCTCCAATGGACGGAAGACATGAACATCGAGCGCGTGCTCGCCGTCTACGCTGGCTTCTCCCTCGACGTCTGGGGCCAAAGCGGAGCATCCTACCCACCCGACCGGATGCAAGAGATCCTACAAGAAGCGATCGACGAGATCGAGTTCTGTCAAGGCAA
>JAWDJV010009817.1:0-16735 GCA_033119285.1 Teratosphaeriaceae sp. CCFEE 6253
TTTGCGTTATCGACATTAACCCTTTACATCGGCAGAGTTCGGTAAAGGATAAGGGAAGGACGGACACACAACTCCGCTAACCGACAACGACGCTACAGTTAGGCTTAAGTTCGACAGATACTAGTAAGGTCCTATAGGGTTACAAAGTCAGAACTAATAAAGGACACGACGTACCTTCGGACATCCCTAAAGAGTTCTAAAGATAGAAGCGGCTCTTTTAGGAAGAGATAGGGCTCGACGCCTTACCTAAGCACTAACTATAGGATTACAAGATCAGACTCTAGCCTAATAAGGATCCACTATAGGGACTACTTTACGTACTATCATAACGAGAACTAGAAGAATAACGCAAGTAGATCGACAAGTACTTAGCTAAGGGCTAGATACGCAAATCCTAGTTACCTGCGGCCTTACTAGCAATGTTCGTTCCGAAGAAACTAGACAAGCTACGGATGGTTATCGACTATAGACGACTTAACGCGATCACGATCAAGAATCGGTACCCGCTACCGAATATCGAAGAAATAAAGAATAGGCTTACCGGAGCATAATAGTTTACTAAAATCGACCTACGCGACGCCTTTTACGGCATACGCATAGCCGAAGGTAAAGAATAGAAGACCGCCTTTAGGACACGCTTTAGACTCTATAAGTTCTTAGTAATGCCATTCGGTCTTACTAATGTACTAGCTACTTACTAGGAAATCATTAACGAAACGCTTCGACACATCCTCGACATTATCGTTATTGCCTATATAGACGACCTACTAGTGTTCACAAAAGGCAGCCGAGAACAACACATTAAGGATGTCGACACCGTCTTCGAACGACTAGACAAGGCAGGATGCCGAACCGCACTAGAGAAGTGCAAGTTCTTTAGGAAGGAAGTTAACTTCCTCGGATTCATCGTTAGCGTTAATAGAATACGCATAGACCCCGAGAAGATTACGTCTATTATAGAATAGCCGGCTCCTAAAACAGTTAAGGACGTCTAGGCATTCCTAGGACTTGCGAACTACAACCGCAAGTTTATATGGGACTACTCTAAGATCGCTACGCTACTTACGAACCTTACAAGAAAGGACATCGTATTCAATTAGGGAGCAGACTAGGAGAAGGCGTTCCGACGCCTTAAATAAGTAAGTGCATCCGCACCGACACTAGCTATGTTCGACCTAAAGAAGAAAGTCATTATCGAAACCGACGCATCCGACTTTACTATTAGGGCTTACCTTACTTAAGAAGAGAACGGCAACCGGTATCCTATCGTATACTTCTTAAGGAAGATGTTACTAGCGGAACAGAACTACGAAATCTACGACAAAGAACTGCTCGCAATCGTCGCAGTATTACGCTATTAGAGAATATACTATAAAGGAGTAACCGGACTAACTATCTACTCGGATTATAAGAACCTACAATACTTTACAACTACTAAGGATCTCTCGAGACGATAATGTCGATAGTCAGAGCTACTCGGACAATACTAGTTCGACATTATATACACTCTAGGCAAGGATAATAGGCGCGCCGACGCGCTAAGCAGACGAATCGACTATATAGAAGATACTTCGTCCGAACCACAACGAATCCTTAAGATCAATAAGGACGGTAGCTTAAGCGTAGATGCTTAGGAGTTTAATACTACCTTGCGAATACTCCGCGATAACTAAGAACAGTTCCTAGTCGAATATAGGAAGTTCAAGGTACTACCCGGAAAAGAGGATAACTACATTCGAGATTACTACGACGGACCGACACTCGGCTACCCTAGGATTGCTCGAACTACGGAACACGTACGACGTAACTTCGTGTTCCCCGATATGAGACGAAAGGTCTCTAAGTATATTAAGCGATACGACAGCTGTAACAAGAACAAGGCCTCGCGGCACGCTAAATACGGAAACCTAGAGTTCCGCGAACTACCTTAATAGCCTTAGGACGAAGTTACGATAGACTTTATCGTTAAGCTTCCTAAGTTAACGGACCTAGTACTAGGAGTACAACACGACTCTATACTAGTTATAGTCGATCGACTTACAAAATACTTATACTTTATCCCTTATAGCGAGTCTATTAACGCGGAGCAGTTCGGCTGCCTCGTGCTTAATAGACTTGTGCGCTACTATAGGATACCGATAGTCTTTATTACGGACCGAGACAAGCTCTTTACATCTAACTACTAGAAGACGCTCGTCGCAGCAATAGGAATTAAGCATAAGCTGTCTACAGCTTTTCACCTACAGACGGATAGATAAACAGAACGAAGCAACTAGTTACTAGAAGCATTCCTACGCTACTACGTCAATTATGCGTAGGATAACTAGGTCTTACTATTGCCTATAGCACAAATCGCACTTAATAACAACGCCTCCGAGACTACTAGACAAACGCTATTCTTCGCTAATTATAGTAAGGATCTAAACCTGTTTATGGAACCACGACTTAGGCTACAGACCGATAGGGCCCTAGCCAACTCTAGATTACTTAAGGACATCCACGCTACTATACGATAAGCAATCGCCAAATCCCAAAGTGCCTTAATAAGCAGCCGACACAAAGACTCAAAAACGGCGCCTCTGCTTAAGAAGGGGGATAAGGTATACCTCCTTACGAAGAACCTTAAGACACGACGAGGTACAAAGAAACTGGATTATATAAAGGTCGGACTATTTTTAGTCGACGAACAAAGAGGCAAGGCTAGCTATAAGCTTAGCCTACCTAAAGATGCTAGGATACACCTAGTGTTCTACATCTTACTCCTGGAACTAGCAGACCCGAACTCTACGCTATAAACAACATTCTACTTTGAACTATAGGAAGATAACGAATTCGAAGTCGAGAAGGTCCTAGAAAAACGAGGTTAGCGTTACCTCGTTAAGTAGAAGGGCTACCTAGAGTTAGACAATACCTAGGAACCTAAGGAACATCTTACCTACTATACAGAAGAACTTCGGAAGTTCTAGTAGCGCTACCCGAAATCGACTACTAGATCTTAGGTCCCGATTACCTCCTACGAAGGATTAAGCTACGAACTCGGAACCTCCGGGATGTCGACACTGTATCCGGGGACGCCCTAGACAAAAGCATCCTAGCTAGAAGGACTTATTATTAATCGATTATCCTAAGGCGCAGGCTCGAATAACGGAAGATCGAGTTCCGCTATAAACTCCTCCGTCTCCTACTCCGTAATACTACGCTCTTTAACGGTAACCGCTTCGTCGGTACGACGACTGTTCTAGTCTAGCTAACGATGTAGCCGCATCTCTTTCGCTAACGCCTCGCTTAAACGACTCTAAGCATCCATTACTACAGATTGCGCAGCTACCGTCGCCGCGCGCGCTTTATTAATTCTGGAAACTAAGGACTTTCGCTCTCTTACTAACTTCGAGAACTTATTTAACGTTACCCGGATGTCGCAATCCGAGAAATTCGAACGGTTGCATTCGTTGCACCGACTACTCCGAACGTAGACACGGTACACCTTCTTATTAACCCTGCAATAGACACAAACGGTTAGCATAATGTCGCCGTACTCGTTAATAAAACTAGTAAGTGTAATTCGACGCTCGCGGGACGACTTGTACTTACGAACTCTAGAAGGCATCGTTAGAGAAAGAGCGAACACGAACAACAGAATAAATAAGCTTAGGGACTAAGCTAGGCTAGAAGGGGGATAGTATTACGAACATCGTAGTACATAACGCGGAAGACTCCGCACGAGCAACTTACTCTATTAGGCGTCCGTCTTAGCGCATAGAGCAAAACTAGTTACGTAACTAGGTTTGCTCTATTGCTCTACTACTCTATAGTTATAGAGCATATAGAGTATATAGAGCAGGACAACGAGACACGAATCTCCTACTAAGCTCTTTAAAGTACTCCCGCTAGCGACGTAAGGCCGACTTTAATTACTAGTTCTACTAGGCCTCGATGCGCTAGTTCTTCTTACTTATGCCGTACCGGAAGCAATTACTAAACTATAGCGGCTAGCTTTTATCGCGCGTACGTAGCTCGCTACTAAGGGTAAGGTAGGCGGCGGCTATAAGCTTAGTCTCCGAGCTACGGTTAGATCGGATAATCTGCGGAAGATAGCCTATACTAGCGACAGTGTATAGGTACTAGGTAAGCACGGATACCTAAGATCTACCGCTAATGCTAATATATATCTAGATAATGTAGCGTAAATAGACGTCGATTACAGTATAGATCTAGATTCCCTAGTACTCTAGCTTATAGTACCTATCTATTAACTAGTAGTAGTTCGGGCTAGGGACGGTAATAGCGCCTCGATAAAGCTTCGCGCGGCGCCTCCGTGCGTTAACGCCCTCCGGATTTGCGAGTCTAGTAGTATAGTATAGACGATGCCTACGGCAATTAGTAAGGCGTACTACGTAGTAAGCGGCGAGGTAACGTAGGCGTAGATACCTCCCTACGATGTTGTACTTCGACCGCATATGCACGTAGAGATGCCTCCGGCTATAGTCCTCGATATAGCTAGCCTCTATCTCCTCTCTTACTAGGCCCTCTATTATCGCGTTAATCTCCTCGCGCCTAGCCTTATCTATAACTAGCCGCTTCTTTAGACCTAGCTTAATACGTAGTCTCTATAGCCTCCTCTACTTAATCTAGAAGCCGTCTAGCTATAGGATCTAGATAGCCTCTTCGTTAGTAGATCGTAGGATAAAGAATAGGTATATTACGCGTACCCGTAACTTAGTAGAGTTCTTATAATGCCTCGCTCTTAAGACGACTCTAGCCGCCGAATACTACCGCTTTAATATCGAGTAGCCGACGATAATACCGTACGCTATTAATAGGCTAGCGCGGATCTCGGTATAGTCTATACTACTCTCTATTAGAGCTAGTAGCTCGACGCGGTGCGGCTCTAGGTCGATCTTCGGACGGCCTAGTAGCATCGTTAGGCTAGTAGCGAGTCTAGGCGTAAGGCGCGGCTCAATAAACTAGAGGGTGCTATTAGGGCGACTAGGCTAATGCGGCGAGTATACTAGGCAAGGCAGCAGCGAGTCTACATACGAGAGGCGCGTTGTAATAACCTTAATACGGTAACAATGGCAACAGACGGAAAGCTAGAAACGTGAGGTTGAATTAAGAGCTTTTGGTATATATGGCCCTCCGTCCAAGCTCCGGCTTCAAACAGCTTGCATTTATTAGTGACAAGACAGCAACGAACACCTTCACGTAACGAGTGATATATCCATGTAGATTGACGGCCGAGAGACAACATACGAGACTCTAGATCAGTCACACTCTCCGCATCACTGGGGACTTGACGCCTGAAGCTCCAGCACAAGAGCAAACCACAACCCAGCATGGCCTCCTACGGCTACCAGCCCAACCCAGCACAGCAACCACAATCCTCCTATTCGGCCCAGAACAACCTCAACTTCTACCAATCGTCATACCCGCAACAGCCGGTCTCAGGCCACAGCACGCCCTTCCAGGCAGCGTACGGGGCAGGCGCCCAGAGCAACGCTTATGGCGCATCGGGCACAGCAAATTATGGCTTCGGCGCCTTCCCAGCACAGCCGGGAGCAAGTGGACAGATGGGCACGGGTCAGGGCGGACTACGGACAGGCTGGCTCGCGGCGTTCGGCACAGAAGGGTATGAGGGCGAGCCACCGCTATTGGAGGAGCTGGGCGTGAATTTCGGGCATATACAGATGAAGGTGAGATTTCACAATGCGACTGACAAGTATCTTGCCGGCGGCTGATACGCTCTCCCTTCAGACCCTTTCAGTCCTCAACCCCATCGCCCGCATCGACCAGCACATCATGGACGACGCCGACCTGGCCGGCCCCTTCCTCTTCTGCGCCCTCTTCGGCACCTTCCTCCTCCTCTCCGGCAAGCTCTGGTTCGGCTACGTCTGCGGCCTCGCCGCGCTGGGCGCCTTCAGCCTCAACTTCATCTTCTCCATGATGTCGCCGCCCCTTTCGCAGGACGACATCCAGGCCGCTCAGAACCAGCACCAGCACTACAATGGTGGCTCACCTACGCTCTCCTCGACGCTGACGCTGGGACGGTCGAGCTCAGTTCTGGGGTACTGTCTACTTCCGCTCGTGTTTGCGAGTCTGCTGGGCGTGGTGCTGCCGCTGGATAGCTTGGTTGGGTACGTGGTGGTCAGTCTAGCGATTGCGTGGTGCACTTACTCCAGCTCCGCGATGTTCTGCGTGGTGGGGCGGATGACGAACATGCGTGGCTTGGTCGCGTATCCGCTGGCGCTGTTCTACGTGGGGTTCGGCATCATGGCGATCTTCAGCAGTCGCGGGACGGGCAGGATAGATGCTATGAAAGCCGATGCTTGACACTGCGTCGTGCTGCACGACGAGGATAGCACAGCTTCGAAGACAACACCGACTTCGCTACCCACTCTCTTGCTCCCTCGTCTTCTCACCAATGGCAATTGGCTGATCAACGGCACGCTGCCACGGAATCCAAGGTCCTCCCTTACCCCGATCACACCAGAGGACAACCCAGAAATGTTCCAGTCCTCACGATACCTTTGCTCGTCGACGATGACGCTTCGACGTCGACTGCTGAATCCTTACCGACACCCATTTCAGATAAGCACTCTCCAGCTCCGTCCGGGTCGAAACCTGCTGCCGGGCCGTTACCCCGAGCGCGACGATCTGATTCAGTGCCTCGGCAAAGTTGCTCTCGCGGTCATTGCTCGCCTTCACCACGGGCAGGCGGTGCACCGCACGCGAAGTCCCGCGCTGCGTGAGCGGGGACAGCGAGTCGAAGAAGGTGTACTCTCGCACGAGCTCCGCCAGGGGCTGCCACGCGCGCACGTCATCCCAGTTGCAGCCGACCAGCCTGAACGTCACTGATCCCAAGATCTTCTCCTCGGAGACGTCCGCGGCGATCGCACGCAGCCATCTGCAGGCCGCTGCGAAGTCGGCGGTGGTCACGGCGATCTCGATCGGGCGGGTCTGGTAGTAGTTGGCCTCTAGGCGGATCCACTTCGCGGCCAGCAGGAGGCCGGGCTCCTTCCAGCGCAAGGACTCGTGTTGCCTGGCGCTGCCGGGACGGAAGGTTCCGAAGCGGATGGTGATGGAGCTTCGGTTGTTAGTGGCGGTGGCGGAGCAGATGAATGCGTATATCTTGTTGCGTAATTCGGGTGGGAAGCGGCGGAAGAGGTCCTCGGGCGATGCAATGTCCTTTTCCTTGTCGCTTGAGTTCAACGGAGATGCTGATGCGACACTGGATCCAGTCAGCAACGGGTTCCTCGGCACCTCAGCCTATTGTTACCTCTTGCGCATTGGTCTACTCCTCGCCTTCGCCTTCTTGTATATCGCCGGATGATGTGACCCATGAGCGCCTACGATGTGCCACCCCTCGGTTGCGGCCATAACGAGGAAGTCGTTTGCGGTTCGAGAGCGATGGGAATCCGGAAGTATAAGTCAGAGCCTACATTCGAATCAGTAGTGCTGAAATGCGGGACGGCAGCCAAGCTTCCGGCACAGCGGGTCAGCCGCCGTCTGCAGCTTCCCAAGGCAGAAAGAGCGAGCACGTGCCGATGTCCACATCACCCAGAGAGTCTCACCAGTATCATCACTGGAGCCTATGATTTATGCGATCGACTCCAGTACATGGCCAGACGGCTGAAGCAGAATCCAAAAGAGCAGGCGTTCAAAGCTAGGGAGGAGAACGGGTGTCGCTGCTTGCTGATGGTGGTATACATGGAAGGAGGCTGAGTTGCCAAAAGTACATTGGCCGGTGAGTACATTCTGGAACGACTTCCTTCTGAAAGTGATAGACTCTACACGCGTTGCGGAGGCTTCCACAGAGCGTAGCAATGCGCGTTATATCGGATCTTGTCCACAAGGGCGAGACGTTTGCTCCCACGAAGAAAGAATGCTGGCCACAATGCCCGTCAGACGTGCGATCCTCATACCTCCTGGATACAGCCACATGCCCTCCAGAATCATCATCACCGCCACCACGCCGCCTGCGCACCGCTTTACCCTTAATGGCACAGATACGCAGCGCCGGCTCTTGGTGGCTTCTCAGCCTCATCTGCGACGGGCCAAGGCTCCTCAGTCCCCTTGCACCAACAGCTCGAGCTTCATATGCGTCTCTGTTCATCTCTCGCATCATCCGGCACTTGAGAGGACTGATGCCGTCTACAAGTACCTTTCGTTCCTTCAGCCTAGTATCGAAGATGATCGCCTCGACCCACTCTTCAAACTCGACCGCCAGATAGGCCTCGCTCCAGCGTTCACTCCTGGCCCGTAGACCGAACCCGATCACTTGGTTCAGCGCCCGCGTGAGGCGCACATGCTCGCTGCGGAGCAGATCAAAGTCGTGATAACTCTCGCCTGTGTAGCCGAGGTCGTACTTGCAGAAGAGCAGGGCCAGTGGGAACCAGGAATGCAGTGTGTTCCATGCCCACTGCTCAGGTAAAAGTGAACGTGGCCAAGCCATCTCTCCTCATCCCCGTCCGCAATGATACTCAACCACTGACAGGCAGCTTGAATCTGATCCTTGATGACAAGGACCTCGATGCGAGCTGAATTGAAGTAGAGGAGATCGGCCTCCGGGCGGATCCATTTGGCTGCTCTCAGCAGCGTGGGCTCCTTCCAAGCAGCACACGTAGAAGACTTGCTGTTTGCGTAAAACCAACGGGACCTGCGGTGGCGTACGCGGATGACGTTTCCTGCCTCGGTCAAGACATCTTGATAGACCTGGTTACGAAGCTCAGCCGGCAAATTCTTGAGCAAGTCCTCGCCTAGCCTGTTCAACGTCTGCGACACCCAAATCTCCGCAACACTAACATATGTCAGCACAACTTCGTACCTTCAGGTCTTGTGCCACGCAGACCTTTGCGTCGCCACAGACTGACGGCGCGCCGCTGGCTTCGCCGGCGTATTTGTGTCGGTCTTGTGCTACTTGTTAGACGGCGCCATGCCTGTGATGTCCTTGTCGTCAACGACTACATGTAATGGCACTTGATTGAGGAGGTTGCAGTCTACTTCGAGCAGCACAACTCACATGAGGAAAGTGAAGTTGTGGCTCGAGGCGGGTGTGACCGTGCACACAAGTGGTCAACGAGCTTCACTTCTCAAGTGAAGGTTAAGACTAACGAGCCAGAGATGGACTTTGCGGACAAGTCGCAGTCATACAGGCGTGCTACCATCCCCGGGTACCCGGCGCTCCCTTCACCGACGACCTCTCAATATCATTGGTCATCCAACCACCATAGAAGTCGCCTGGCTGCGGCTCCACCTTCTCGCCGTCAACATAGCAGTCCCACGGCCCAGCGTAGAAGCTCAAGAAACCCTTGATCGCCTTGAAGCCATCCGTCGGCGAGTCGTAGCTCCAGATCCTATTACTTACGGTCTCCTCGGGCTTCGTAGGGTTCGCCATCGAATAGTATGTCGCTCGGCCCTTCCACTCGCACCATGAGCTGTTCCGGCTGGTCTGCAGGGGTACTTTCAAGGAGGACGGCGGCAGGTAGTAAGTCGGCGGGTGATATGTCTCGAGGACCCAGTACGCCTCCTTGGTGTCCGCGATCAGCTCGCCGTTCCACTTCACCTGCAGATGACGGGGAGTCTTTTCGCAGAGCGGAGGGCGAGGGAAATTGCGTGGGTTGAGTTTGGTGGCGGTCGACATGGCTTCGCGAAACATCTACCCACGATGCGCTGGAATCATAGTGTCGATGCAGGGTTGGTGTTAACATAACATCTACATGTCGGTCCAGCGATGACGCTCATGACTTAGATCATCACGTGCGCACGCGCAATCGACGCGACTGATGAACCTGATCGATCTCATTGGAACAGTGTCCCGTCACGTGCATTGCGTGCTTATGCAATGCACATGGAGCCACACGAGAACGACGTACCCAGCCCTAATCGCGCTAAATCCTACTTGTCTAACATACACAGAGCTGTACACCCGAGTCCGTCCGACTTGTGGGTCGATTCCGGCGATGGGCAAGAACGAATTTGAAGACTATGACGCATCCTAGACAACTTCGTGGCGATAGCCTCATGGCCGCCGTGCGGGCTGTGGAGACATATAAGGGCAGCGAGCACCTGTGCTACGAAGAGTCTCATTTTCCAGGAAGACTTCGCCCAGCGTCGATTGACGATCTGATCCTCCCGTACCTTTGCATCCTTCCTGAATCGTTGTCCTTCCTTGATCACCACCCTTCCTTGTCGACCGCTTCCGACAGTCATGGCGAACCTGGTGACTGTGCTTGGCGCCACCGGGACACAAGGAGGTTCCGTCGTTCGGGCACTCTTGTCTGACAACACGTACAAGATTCGAGCCGTTACTCGCAGCCGCAATAACGAGAAAGCGCAAGCTCTGGCGGCGCAAGGCGTCGAGGTCGTCGAAGCCGACGTACACGATCCGACGTCTCTCAAGGCCGCTTTCGTTGGCTCGCACGCTATCTACGCCATCACCAACTTCTTCGAGGCCTTCCCGGTGGTTGGGAAGGACAAGGCGATCGATATCGAAGTCCAAATGGGTGTCAACATCGCCGACGCCGCGGCGGCTGTACCCGTTTTGCATCACTTCATCTGGTCCACGCTCCCGAACAGCAAGCGGAACAGCGGCGGCAAAGTCGTCGTCCCGCATTACGAGGGGAAGAATCGCGTCGAAGACTACATCAAGTCATTGCCGGAATTGGTCGCGAAGACGACTTTTCTGTTGGTCCCATGGTATGCGCAGAACATCTTCTACCCATTCTATCAGCCGTTCGCCATCCCGACCGCGGATCCGGACACGCTGTATCAGGTCCAGGCGACTGGCGCGTCGGTTAGTCTCGCAGGCCTTGTTCACCTGCATATCGTTCTGGCCGCTGACATTCCACTCCTCGTTTAGGTCCCATGGAAAGTCGCCGGAGACATCTCAGTCAACCTCGGCCTCTTCGTGCGGGCCATTCTCGAGCAGCCAGACAAGACCTTACCCGGCAAGTATGTGCTCGCCGCGTCGGACGACATGACGCCCGAGGAGATAGTGTCCGCCTGGGCCGCACCGCAAGGTAAGAAAGGAAAGATGCTACAGATCAGCAGAGAACAGTATTACAGCATGTGGCCCATGTGGGCAGATGTCATGGACCTATCGCAGCAGTACCTGGAGCTGATGGGCGAGAAGAGCTACTTGGGCGAGCATAGTCTTGTGACGAAGGAGAATCTGGGATTGGAAGGCCTCGTCGGGACGGCTGAGTTCTTTGCCCGGGTGCAACAGTGATGAGCAGGAGATGGAGGGCGTGCGGTGCTTCGTGAGCCGATGTGTCTTGGCCTGAGCACACGGTCGCT
Source organism: Teratosphaeriaceae sp. CCFEE 6253 (assembly GCA_033119285.1). Classification (NCBI taxonomy): domain Eukaryota; kingdom Fungi; phylum Ascomycota; class Dothideomycetes; order Mycosphaerellales; family Teratosphaeriaceae; species Teratosphaeriaceae sp. CCFEE 6253. The sequence continues at coordinate 11,293 of JAWDJV010009817.1, forward strand.
GTTCGAGTACAGGCTTACTATCTCGGTCGGGATCGCGGATGGTAGCACGGAGATCACTCTTTGCGGTCCAGATAGAAAGCGAATAACCTCTCCACTCCGGCGCACGAGCATCGTCGCATTCGGCCCTCACGGGTAGTGAACACCTCAGTATGGTGCACCAACGCCGTATCATGATCATGTCCCACACTTTTAAAAGTCTGAGGCGCTGGCTGATGCTGAAGAACATGTTCGAGAGCGACTACGACGGCTGTCGTTCGGTAGCTTGCGGATGTCGCGTGAATGAAGTCGACACGAAAAGCGACTGCGATTACGATTACGCACGGGCCAACTGGTCGAGCCGAGGTGTAAACACTGGAGCCATTTCGTCGCCCATTTGTAATCGGCAAATGGCGCAAGACGTCCATCTTCGCCAAACACTTCGTCTGTAGGTCCGTCTCTGTAGGTGTACAACATTCTTCGCATCCCTGAACTCTCCGTTGAAGACTCCCTTTCCCCGAAGGCACTAGCTCAGGAGAAGATCGCGGATTTTCCATCTTGACTGCACAAGCCCATTTCATACTCACACAATGGCTACTGCCGGGCGCCTGGCCCAACCGCTCCAGCTGGGCCACTGCCAGCTGAAGCACAGGATGGTCATGGCACCGCTGACTAGATTCCGTTCCTCAATGGAGCACGTGCCCGGGCAGTACATGAAGGAGTACTACCAACAGCGGGCTTCCGTCCCTGGCACTCTCCTCGTAACCGAAGCCACATTCATCGCCCCGGAGGCTGGCGGCTACAATAATGTACCGGGCATCTGGAACGACGAGCAAGTCGAAGCGTGGATACCGGTCGTCGATGCAGTCCACGAGAAGGGCTCATTCATCTATCTGCAGCTGTGGGCTCTCGGACGAGCAGCCGGGGCAGAGTCATCGGCGAAGAATTTGCAGAGAGAAGGCCCGTATCCAGTGGTCAGCTCGAGCGCTGTTCCGATCAGCTCTGAGTATGAGGAACCCGAGGCACTCAGCGAAGACGATATTCAGAGATTCGTGAAGTACTACGCTGATGCATCGGCCAATGCCATGAAGGCCGGCTTTGATGGCGTCGAAATCCACGGTATGTCATTCTGTCTCAAGAACATTCATAGTCTGACATGCCTACAGGCGCCAATGGGTACCTCGTCGATCAATTCTGGCAGGGTAGGTCGTTCGAGGAGCGGTATTTTCCACTCCATCACACATCCGCTGACGATTCTGAAGACGTCAGCAATCGTCGATCGGACGGCTACGGCGGCAGCATCGAGAAGCGAGCACGCTTTGGCCTCGAAGTCACGAGAGCAGTCATCGAGGCCTGTGGAGGCGACAGCAAGCGAGTGGGCATGCGACTCTCTCCCTGGTCAACCTTCCAGAGCATGGGCATGCATGACCCGATACCGCAATTCAGCTACATTGTCGAGGAGCTCAAGAAGCTGAACCTCGCCTACCTGCATCTGGTCGAGTCCCGTACCTCTGGCAAAAGCGCCGTAGACGCCGAGTACGCGACTGTCACAGGCCACAACGACGAGTTGGCCAAGGTCTGGGGCACTACAGCACCTTTGATTCTGGCTGGCGGATTTGATCCCGAGAAGGCGATCAAGGCTGTCGGTGAAGTATACACTGATGAGAATGTGTGCATTGCCTTCGGCCGATCGTTCATCAGCACACCGGACTTGCCGTTCCGGATCATCAACGGCATCGACCTGCAGCCGTACGACCGGAAGACATTCTACAAGGCCGAGTCACCCGACGGGTACATCGATTACCCGTTCAGCAAGGAGTTTCTTGGCCAGCAGAGCAAGCTATAGAGGATCGCTGGTTGGCCATCTGGAACGCACTTTGACTCGCAGCACCTAGAGCTTACAATGAATAGATCTAAGGTGAACGGCATAGACTAGTCCAGCACTCCTCCAGCGTCTTGCTGACACCCTCTACGTGCACATACCAGTCCAAGCATCCACGAGCGTGATCTTTCACTGCGTCGCTGCGATCATGTGTGTCTCAGCCTCTGATACGATCCGGCACACCTCCAAAATATGCGTCGAGGGCGCAGACATCGTACGAATTGGACTTCGATCCGGCGAATCTCTACGCTACCAATGCAATCATCAACACTACATGTATATGGCTCGAAAGCACACATGTGTCGTTGGCAAATGTCTTCGTTGCGGCAGAGCATTGACTTTTGGCCATATGCAGTGACGATCAATTATGACGTAAGTGCCCGTAGCTCTCATCACTGATGTCGATGTCACATTGGTGCTCACTTTGGACTTTCGCAACATCCAATTTCGACGACCACAGCTCATCGACCATGTCTTACCTACGTGTCGCCCGCCAGTCGTTCCTCCGACCCATCACCCGCACCTCCCCTCGCGCGGCCTTCACCACCCACACCCGCCTTGCCGCCGGCGGAGACTACGGCTCCGGCGAAGATGCCCCAGACGGCCAGAAGCCGTCCCAGCAGACCGGCAAGAACCCATCGGAGCACCTCGAGCACCCTGGTCCGCCACCACCATCGGTAGTGGGAGGCAAGCAGCAGCAAGGCTCCGAACAGTCGGGTGGCGAGTCAAAGGACACCAGCTCCCAGCAGTCTTCTGGCGGTAGCAAAGGTACGCAGGGCGCCCAGCCGAAGCTCCACGCCGCGTCAACGCCGGCACAACACGACGATGCCCCGGAGGATGTGAAGAAGCACAATCAGGAAATGGATCAGAGGGCTGAGAAAACGACCGAAAAGGGCAGTAGCGAAGACATGAAGAAGCAAGCCGTTGGCAAGGACTTTTGGGCAGGTATGTGCTTGCGGACTCACTGCATTGCGGGCCGGCTTACTGATCACCCTTCGCAGGCGCAGGAGGTGTAGATAAGAAACCTTGAGGAACGCAACACTTCAAGACTTGTATCAGCTATTGAGCGGCCAGCAACAATGGCGCGTGACGCATTGTACAATAGTTTTTATGCACATACCTAAAAGCGATTTGTGCGCGACACAGGGCCTCGCGACTCGTCACTGTCATCAGCCGCCACCCGTCATCTGCTGCATTCCGCTTCGACACCAGCAGCAACCGCAAGCAGCTGTTCCTTGGTAAGTGGCAAACCGAGTACTTCCAAGCCAATGGGTAGCTCAGCGCCCTCTACTTCCTCATCGTCTTTTGCCACTCCAATGGGCACAGACACCGCAGGGAACAGCAGCTGACTGGCGATGACTGTATTGGTAGGATAGTTCGAACAAGTCCATCTACGTCTTGGGGTCAGCCATCTGCATTAGGCAGACAAATTCATCGGATGCCTTACCTCATATCAAGCAGGTCCTGCGTCTTGGGCGCCAGGAGCTGGCACGTCGGATATATCATCGCCTCCACCTTCTCCTTCGCAAAGATCGACGCAACCTTTCTCTGGAACTTCGACTGCTCGACCAGCCGTCGGCCGAAGTGCGGATCAGCCGTGATATCGTCCGGTCCCTTAACAAGCACATCGATGAGATCAAGGGCCTTGTGATAGGTAGCAGCTGCCTGCAGGTCCTCAATCTTGAGATGGGCCAGCTTCGCCCTGGACGCCATGAAAGCGTTGATATCGGTCTTGGAGCGTGTGCTGTACATCGATGTATACGTGACGTAGTGGTCCAAATCTGGGATCTCAATGTCGACCAGCTCTGCGCCGGCTTCCTTCAAAGATGCCAGGGTAGTGTCGAGGACGTCGAGGATGCCTTTGTGGGTGCCGAACTTGCTACGCAGCACTCCCAACCGACGACCTTTGACGGACGGATTCTGTACGGCGTCGTGGAAAGGTGTCTTGGAGGTACTCGGAGCGGCCATCGAATTGATTGATGTATACTCGTCCGCCTCATCGAAGCCGACGATGGCGTCTAGAACCTTGGCCGCATCCTCCACATTCTTCGTCATCGGGCCCGGCGTATCCTGCGTAACGACGAGGGCTGACATGCCATCCCTGCTAATGCGGCCAGGCGTGACCCTCACTCCTACCAAGCCGCAGAAGCTTGCTGGTAACCTGATGCTCCCGCCGGTGTCGCCGCCTATGGCCGCGAGACCCATGCCTGCAGCCACAGCAGCACCGCTCCCGCTCGACGATCCACCTGGATCACGGCTGAGATCGAATGGATTCTTGGTTTCTCCGCTGAGCGATGACGTGGAGAACCACGATGCCGCCCAGTCTGGCATTGTTGATTTGGCGAGCATGACTGCGCCGGCGTCCTTGAGCTTGCTAACCAGGGTGGCATCTCTGTCTGCCATGTAGTCCTTGCAGGCTTTGCTGCCAAAAGCTGTGGGCATATCTTTCGTCTCGATCTGGTCTTTGATGATGATTGGAACGCCATGGAGAGGCCCACGCTTCGTCGGGTCCAGTCTGTCGAGATCCTGCGCGGCATCTAAGGCTTTCGGATTCGTTGCGGTAATGGCGTTGATCTCCGGATCGAGCTTCTTGATGGCTTCAATGTATTGCTCGACGACTTTGACCACAGTCGTATTGCCATTTTGGAGCGCTTGGTGCAGATCAGATATTGAACGGTAAGAGACGCCTGATGACAGCATATCGAAAGCGTTTTGTCTCTGTCTCGGGCAGACTAGTGTTGGTCCAAGCACTTATAGTCGAACTTGAGATGGATGAGCTTCGGGCAACGGCCGCGGCGACGCCGCCGGGGAAGGCCACCGCTGGGAGATAAGGTCCACCTACATCGTACAGCTTCGAGACGCTCACAGTACTTTGCGATGAGCGACAAGCTAATTGCATCCAGCAAAGCGGACCATGTCTGGCTGGCAGAGACCCCGAACATACGATCGGCACAGGTCATTCTACGCCTCGAGCAAGCAAGCTGCGTGCTTCTTGACAGATCCCTGCGTATGGTGAGACCTATGCGAAGAACATGGTCATTTGTAGGGGATACATGCCCTTCAGTAGAGCTCTCGGGTACGTCGTCCGCCCATGTTGCACCAAGCACACTACTCAAGGTCAGCGACTCCATTGTTAGCCTGGTAGCTCGCTTGGGACTATACCTCCGTGCCGGAGCAGCCTTCGTCGTGTGCAAGGCAGAAGGACGTAGTGCAGTATCGACATTGTCTCGTGAACTCTGCCGCACAATCCTCGCAGGTGCGACCACAGCCGAAGCAATCGCGGTGGACGCCAACAATCTGATGAACAAGTCAGTCATGAACCAGGTCAGAGGAGCAGTGAGCATAGCACACTTTCACTTGCTAGGAGCACCCAGGATGTCAGCCCCACATGCCATTACTCCCAGCGCCGGACATCATCTCGCTAACGAGACAGTGTTCAACACAAAGCTTAGAGTATACCTTTACCGGTGCACCCGTTATGCCTGCTTTCCCACCAGCTAATGGGCCAGTCCACCCATTCCGCTCTAGATCCTCCCGCGTCTCGATCTGCTGTAACTCCGTGCGAAGGTGGACGCGCGACACCGG
>JAWDJV010009818.1:0-16697 GCA_033119285.1 Teratosphaeriaceae sp. CCFEE 6253
TTCCTCGAAGGCGTTGGGGACGTCGGAGAAGAGGTTCTCCTCCTCGAACAGGTAATTCGCGGTCTCGGGCCCGCGGTTCTCAAAGGTGCGGACGCCGTCGAAGTCGTGCGCGAGGCCGTCAAAGTCCTTCCACTCGTCGTACTCGCCCATGTGGCCGAGGTCGTCGTCGGCGAGCATGTCCCTGGCTACGTCAGTCTCTGCTTGGTAGCCGCGCCAGATGTCCTCCATGCTGCCGAAACCGGCACCTTCAGATCTGACCATGACATTACCATGCTGCCCCGCCGTAACGCAGTGCAAAGTCAAAGCAGGAGTGAGGGAGTCGAGGGGTACGTACCGATCCATCTGGTTGAGCTCGGCTTCGATCGCCTGCTCCGCGTCTGCGTCCAGCTCATCGAGCTCCGCTTCCTTGTCTTCCGTGGTCAGCTCCTCGAACTGCTTCTCCCACTCCGTATCGCTGAGCTCCTGTATCCGACCCTTGCCCTTCCCCTGGTACTGTTCCTGCTGCGGCTGCTGTCCATACATAGGCTGTGCTTGCTGGTACATCATCGGCCGCTGCATCATGCCGGAGAGGTTCCCCCCGTACATCGACGGACGCTGGTACGTCGACTGAGGCTGGAAAGAAGGGCTCTGCGCGCTCTGCCGCGAGATGGGGGAGATCTGCTGCTGTCGGAAGTTCGCAAAGTCCTGCGGGGTGAATGCGCCACCGCGGCCTTGCTGTTGCGCGAACTGCTCGGGCGTGAAGGCGGGAGGTTGCTGGGCGAACTCGCCGGCCCAGCCACCCCCACCGTTGCCTCCGCCGCCAGCTGCAGCTCGCTCGCGGTTCGCCTGCTCGAGGAGGTACATCTGCTGTTGGTAGTCGGGCAGCTGGGGGAGTTGCTCGCCCAGGAGCGGACCTTGCTGCCGGAAGTCTTGGAAGGCGGCATCGTCGGGGACTTGCTGGTTGCGGAAGCCGTTCAGTTGAGGCGGGCGCTGCGTCAGGCGATCGCGCTGCAGCGAGGTGTCGGCGGAGGTCTGCTTCTGGAACTGGGCCAGTGGGTTGGCGCCGGTGGAGCACTCTGGACCGCCGAGGAAGCTCATCGTGGCGGGAGGAGGACGGGGTGCGGAGTACGCCGTCTTCGGACCCTGGCGAAGGCACTCGTGCGGGCGTGGGATGGACGAGAGAGTGTTGAATCCCTGCATGCACACACTCAACATCGAAGTGGCTCAGTGTCCGCTCGTGACGTCTAAGCAGACCTCGGCTGCCCGCGATCGGCTCCAACCTTCGCCAAGACCGACGCAGGCGAACATGTGAATGTCGAGGCTTTGACCAGGAGGCTTTGACCAGTACATGTAAGGTACATGTACTGCGGCGACACGAATCCTTCCTGCCTCGTCGCCATAAAGCCCATGCACGACCTCCTGCGGCCACCTCACACCGTGACGGGAATGCTGGTCGTGTGCGCCCGTGGGGTTGAACTGACTCGCGCCCGCGATGCGCCCATCACCAAGCATCCAGCCTTGTGGGCCCCCTTTCGACCTGGTACTACTGCAGCCACTGCGCCGCCGCTATCGACGCGCTTTCATTACACACACATCTGCATCGGATACTGCTGAGAAGGCCTGCTGAATACCGAATGACGCCGCCTGACGTCCATCAGATACAACTCCGTCCTATTCGCTACAGTGTCGATCGACAAGTACCTCGCCGTGCTCGCCACCGAGGACTTCGGGCGCGGCGGACATCTCACCCCCTGGGACCATCCCGAATACCACGACTCGCCACAGCAACTGCGACAGGACTGGGCCAGCCTCGCCCGTCTTGACAACAAGGAGTGCCTGCAAGCCTATGGCAGCGCGAACGCCGGCTCAGGCTGGGGCAGCGTGGTGGTCGTCTCCTCGCTCCAGAACAACTCCACCGTCCTTGGGACATGGATGCACAGTCCCACCTACAAATCCCTCGCCAACGGCAACGGGTGGATCTGCGACAAAGATGCGAGCGAGACGCGCCACATCTCGGCGTCTCTGCTCGCCACCACAGCCAGCTGGACGATCCCGGACGTCAATGTCTTGACCTACGCGGACAACGGCACCTAACTCACCTGCTTCAATGATGCGCCGTGCGAGAACGTGGACGAGCCGGTGGCCTACTGCAAAGCGCGGTGGTATGGCGAGGCCTGCCAGGCGAAGGCCGGCACGACGATCTTGGCCGTGGTCATCGCGTGCAATGCCGTCAAGTTGCTGTGTATCCTGGGTGTGATCTTCTCGAGGCACTTCACCCCACTGGCCACGCTGGGGGATGCGTTTGAGTCGTTTCTTGAGCATCCGGAGGCTGCGACGGCACACGATGGGCCGCGCTCGATGGAGGACTATCGCCAGAAGAAACAGGGCCGAGCAATCAATGCAGAGCCGTTTCGACTGCGGACGCAGCGCTGGGGTCATGCGGTGGGTTGGCCGCGCTGGACCATAGGCATCGGCTTGTGAGTACTCCCGCCACGGCTCCCAACCTCGAGTCCCCAGCTCCAGACTCGTGGAATCACCGTCAGGCTTCGCGCAGCACAACACTGACACGCAAGAACAGATGCCTCACCGTTTGGCTTGCCGGCCTCGTCCTCCTCATCGCCGGCTCGCAGGACAACGTCCTCGGCGACCCTGCCAACCTCTGGGCCGGCGGCCCCGGCGCGGTCAACCCCAACAATCTCATCCAACCCACCCAGGGCCTGCCCGCCGGCGCCAACATCCTCATCGCCAACGCCCCGCAGCTCCTGCTCAGCCTCGCCTACCTGGGCTACAACAACATCCTGACTTGCATGCTCCTGGCGCGCGAATGGGCGGGCTTCCTGCACTCCCCCCGCGCCCTCCGCGTCTCGGACCCGTGGGGGCAGCAGCAGTCCACGTACTGGCTGCAGCTGCCCTACCCCTACAGCGTCCCCCTCATCACGACCCTGGCCCTCCTGCACTGGGCGGTCGCGCGCTCCCTCTTCCTGGTGGAGATCATGGTCTGAGCCGAGGACCACGCGCCGCTGCCCTTCTGGACGCATGTCGGGGGCTCGATCGCGGCGTGCGGCTTCTCGGCGCCGGGCATCGTGCTCGTGCTGGCGCTGGGCGGGGTGCTGGTCGGTGTGCTCGTGGCCCTGTCGTTCCGGCGCGCGGACGCGGGGGGGCCGCTGGTGGGGCGCTGTAGTCTGGCGATTAGTGCGGCGTGCCATGCCGATCTGGCGGAGGGGGAGATTGCGCGGGTGCCGGTGATGTACGGGGTCCTGCCGGCGGTGATGGGGGGGGAGAGGGGGTGAAGCGTGTGGGGATGTCGTCGATGGAGGTGGGCAGGCTGCGGGATGGGGAGCGGTATGGCTGATGCTTCGTGCGGAAGCGCCGGGGATGCGGCAGCACATATTTGCATACGAAGTTCAATGACATGGTGAAGTCTCTGTGTTCGTTTACGATCGCCATTCGGAGGCTCCGGATCGGCATGCCCATGCTTGTAGAATGCCGTCAAGAATTCTCCGGCCAGCACAACGTGATCAGACTGCGCGGTCAAGAGGGTGGGCGTCCGTGTACCTGGTCCCACGGCGCTCCACCGTCTTGCTGCGTGGAACAGACGAACAGAGGGCAGGCTACCGGACACCAAGCTTCGCGCTGTACACGCCAAGGGGTTTCACGCTGCCAGAGCAGTAATATACAGCGAGCACATCGATGGCGGCGCGCTGGAGGCCCATACGATGTGTAGCCTGGCACGGATGGGACGGAAGATGACCATCACCACGAGAAATGGATTCTAGGCGTCTATATCATCATGTATGTACCCGGAAGATCGTCAATGAGACGAATTGGAGTTGTCGGCGCACGAGAACGCGGTGCCTGCACGAACACGTCAGCAACAGACTTTCCCGGCGTGATGGATCTCCCATTGCAGCTTACCGATCGTGCCGTTCGCATAGGCATCGATGATCACCTGGATGACGCCGTAGGTGCCCCCGATGCACATGAATGTCCCCAGCGGGATGAGCGCGAAGTGCAGCCAGTACGCCACCCGCTGCAACGCGCTGCCCTTCACCCACGGCTTGTGGTCGTGCACCCAGAGCCAGCCCGGCAGGGCAATGGCGAGGGGCGCGAAGCAGATGCTGCCCGTGAGGGCGAGCAGGTAGTTGAAGATCGGGATCGCCTCGGCCAGGATGAAGGAGATGCTCGCGAGGCCGAAGGTGAGCCCGAGCCAGGTGGCCCAGTGCACGAGCGTGTTCTCCTGCAGGTGGCGGGTGTCGCGGAGGATCCGCACGAAGCAGTACTTGGCGGCGACGTGCAGGTAGAGGCAGGCCGAGACGACGAGGCCGATGAGACCGATGCCGTAGGCCACCATCTTGACCGTCTGGCCGGCGGACCCGAGGGAGGGTGACGCGACCCACTGACCGCACCAGCGGTAGACGACGAGGGAGAAGGACAGGTAGGCGGCGTTGACGATGGCCATGCAGACGAACAGCGACTTGCGGAAGTCGCGCGGGTTCTTCATCTCGCTGATGACCGGCAGGAACGCGCTCGTGCCGGCGGAGGAGACGAAGATGGTGCAGCTGGCCACCATCCCGGCCGCGAACGTCGGGTGGGCGATGGCGTAGTAGCCCAGTTCGTAGTCGCCGGTCGCGGGGGCAGAAGCGGGCCGGTCGCGGATCGTGACGGCGATCACCACAATGAAGACGGCGGTGAAGATCGAGACGAAGCCCGCCCAGGTCAGCCAGCCGATCTGGTGGAATTTGCGGACCGAGGCGCAGGCGGCCACGACGATGTAGGCGAGGAAGGCCCACCAGACGGTGCAGGCGGCGTGGTGGGAGAGGGCGTTGAGGCCGATGGAGACGCCCAGGATGCCGGAGCCGGTGCAGAGGACGTAGGCGATGATGAACAGGCCGCCCGTGAGCTCCTTCACGATCGGCCCGCCGACCTCCTTGGCCATGTCCGCGATGGAGTGGGAGCCCGGGTGATTGTTGCGGAAGTCGCCCTGGATCATGGCGGTGTAGGTGTTGAGCGCGCCCCAGCCGATGACGCTCAGCGCGCCGCCCACGGCCCCCAGCGAGCTCATGGCGACGGGGATGCTGAGGACACCCGTGGCGAAGATGACCTTGAGGAAGATCACCGCCGCGCGGATCCAGCCTACCGTGCGGAACTCCACACTGGCTCCCTGCTTGAACACCTCGTGCTCCTCGAGGTCGTCGAACTTGCCCACGCCATATTCCGCGTCGTCCCCAGAGCCGGCGCGGTGGCCGTAGTCGGCTCGCTTCTCGGGGTCGTGGGAGATGTCTACCGACGTGGACATGACTGCGGGCGGGGGGGGGGGGGGGGGACTGATGGCGAGGTGTTTGAGTGAATGGGAGAATGGACAGTTGGGGGGAGAATGTAAGAAAGGTTGGATAGGGCCAATGCCTATACATACGTCTAGCACATCAACCGCGACGACCTAGCCATACATCAATCGTGCCTGATTGCCAGTCCCGATGCATCCTCGACGTCGATAGGCGAGGTTGGCCGCGGTGCAGGCCTGCGACGCTGCGACTGCCATGCCGCCGTGGTGCTCCTGCGACGATCGGCCAAGGCCCAGGTGAGGCAGATAAGTATCCGGGCAGGGCAGCTCGCATCGCCCAATCGAAGGACTTCATCACGGCGGCAGCAATCGCCAGTGATGAGCGTCGCATCCCTCCGCGCGGCTGTCATGTGCCACGTGGGCGTGGCGTCGAGGGCAGCCACTGCTTCCTCCTGCAGTAGCCCGGGTGGCGGTGGATACACGCATCCGATGCTGTCGCTGAGCTGGGCTGGTGGTGACTGATAAGGACTGGACTGGCCGGCACATCGGGGCATGACAGCCGATCCCGCCGCACGAGTCATGCACACATGGATACAGGTAGACCGATGGTCTTTCCACAGAGGGCGTTGTCAATCACTGATGGCCGGGTACCAATAGCGATTGTACACGACGCGTATGCATTTGGGCTGCCTACTGTACGTACTTAGCGTGTCAGACGCCATCAACACGCTTTCAAAACCAGCGGACAAGGAGCACCCTTCGATTAGCCACCCTGGCCGTAACACACCCCAATGGACAGGCCCATCTTGCCATGATATCAGCGTTTAGGGATTGAGCGCGGACACGCAAGATGGCAGACATCTCCGCATCGCAACCAGCAGATGAGCGGACTTCGCTCATACCGGAGCACGAAGACGACCGGGACGAACCGAGGAATGGCGACCTTGAGCGGACTCTCCTTCGCAAGGTCGACCTACGACTCACGACCATTGCGGGAGTCCTCTGCAGCCTCAATCTCCTGGACTCGGGCGTCATCAGCTCGGCCTCTGTCACATCCATGCCCTCGGACCTGGACCTGACTGGCAACAGGTTCTCGGTAAGCATCTTCATCTTCACGATCGCGAGCATCACCTTCCAGCTGCCTTCCACCATCGCTGTGCGCAGGTTCGGGCCGCGGAGATGGTTCTCCTTCATTACTTTCTGCTTCGGTCTCATCACAATATGCACGGCGTTCATCCGTACGTGGAAGGAGATGATTGCGATGAGGATCTTGCTGGGGATGGCGATGAGTGGCGTGTACCCTGGTCTGAGCTACCTCATCTCTACCTGGTACCTCAGGAGCGAGCAACAGACGAGGTACGCCTACATGCAAACCGGCCAGGTCATCATCTTGGCTACGGGTAGCATTGTCAACTTTAGTCTGAACAAGCTGGACGGCCGTGGCGGCTTGGCGGGCTGGAGATACATGTTCCTGGTTCAAGGGCTTCTCACGCTGCTCATTGGCATCGTCACGTACTTTTGGATGGTCGACTTCCCGGACCAAGCACACAATACACCATGGTTCCTGACGGAAGAGGAGCAGAAGCTGGCCGTCTCGCGCATCCAGCTCGATCGGAGAGATGCCCAAGCCGAGCCCTTCGCCTGGTCCAAGGTCCTCCGACACGCCAAGGACCCGAAAGTCTATGGCTTCGCCTGCATGTTCTTCCTGCTGAATCTAGTATCGACCTCGCTAAGCTACTTCACGCCAATCATACTACGGTCAGGCATGGGCTTCGGCGAGAATGCCTCCATCCTGCTTTCGGCGCCGCCATACTACTACGCCATCATCCCCGTGATCCTCTCCTCCGTCCTCGGTGACCGCTACCGGATCCGCGGGCCCATCATCGTGTTCAATTGCCTCTGTCTGACCCTGGGCTTCTGCATGCTGGGCTTTGTCCAGCAAGTGACGGTGCGCTACCTCGGCGTCTTCCTCGCTACGGGCGCGTACATTAGCAATTGGGCGGCCTTCTCGGCATACTACCAAGGCAACATCGCCGGACAATGGAAGCGCGTCTTCACCGCTGCAGCCGTGACAGCGATGAATGGCGCGGGTGGCATAGCCGGAAGCTTCATTGTGCGGCGCAGCGAGGCGCCCTGGTACCCCAGCGCGGTCTGGATCAGTATCGGGAGTCACGTCTTGATCATCGCCTTTGTGATGGCTTTCTCCGCTTGGTTTGCCGTGGCAAATCGGCGGCAAAGTGCTGGAAAGGCTGTGCTGGAGGCGACTGAAGGGTTCCGTTATACTTTGTAAGACATACACGGTCCGGGCAATGGCTCTGCGCGCTGGAGTCTGGCACATCTGACCTGCCTGGTATGGTTTGCTCGAGCAGGCAAATGCTAAGTACGGCGTCGCTGCACAAGAACTTCTGATGCTCGTGGTTCATCGCCTCTGCAACATTATAGGATCGTGCGCTCTCGGCGGTTCCATCTTCTACGAAGCTTCCGCACACATGGCTCGCAGGCTGACGCTCACAGAGGAGCTCAGCATGAATCAATCCTCTCGGACAGAGGACCTCGAAACACGGTTCCAGGCACTGCAAGAGAGGATACAACAGCTCGAAGGCAATGCCCAGCGAGCAGTCGATAGTACAGGCGCGCGAAGGCTGCAGGTCTTTGTCGACGACGACTGCATCATTCAGATCCCCGGTGTCCCACGTAGGGCTATTGAAGATGGAGGTGCTGCCATTGCGCGTGAGCGCATTGGCACCACCGCAGGTCGAGAGGCCGCTCCCACAGACGGACTGCGATCTGGACGACCAGCTCTTGGATCGCTTCCACGGCAGCAAGAGAGCGACTTGAACATCACGCCAAGGCCGCCACAGCAGCAAGAGAGCGACCTGAACATCACGCCAAGGCCGCCACAGCAGCAAGATAGAAACGAGAATAACGCCGAACAGGCGCCAGAAGAGCTACCGGGGCCCTCGGTCATTCAGAAACAGCAGCCTCTGCGACGCGCCTCGCATGATCGTGGCGCGCAGTCCAACAAACCCTCGCGGGAGGCACAACCGGATGTGGCGAATGCTACACACGAGCCGAGAGATCATCCTCTCCTAGGCCCACCGCCCGCCAGATCTTCGCGAAAACACCAGCGCCCAGCTTTCAGCAGTAAGGTACTGAAGAAGCCGACAGGACCTACGCAAGAAGGGGATCCGGACGATGTGCCGGATCAGCTTCCTAGGAGGAGAAGTCGCGACAGGTCCCGATCGCCTGCATACACTGCCAGTAGTACGGCAGAGCAGCATTCTCTGGCACACATGCCCGAGGGTACCTTCCAGGCGGGCAAACGTCCAGTCGCCAAGAGGCAAGGACACCATTCCCGGCCCGGCACTGCAGCCAACGAGGATTTGGGCGATCATGGTGTGCCAAATCGGCCAACGCGCCAGGCAGGGGCCACAGATGTTGGGTCCCACTCTGATGATGCTCGAGCGACAGACGCCGAGGACAATCGGCTGAGCGAAATCGGGACGAACGTAGAAGCTCACGATGGTCCTGGGCCACCTCACAGCCTCCAAGACGTGCGGAAGAAATCGAGGTCGGCTGGGGCCTTCGTTCGGGAGCCGATACTACCAGCCCAGAATGACCGTGGAGACGTTGGCCACGAGGGGAACCTTGTGTCGGGCCCTCGCAAAAGGAAGAAGACTCAGCGCTACAACGGAGATGATCTGGCGCAGCCCCCTCCTCAACCTGCGGCAGCGAGAAAGCCATCCACACGAGCTGCCACCATATCGGTACCTCCCGCTGAATCGGAAAAGAGGAAGCGCCCAGCTGGCGGAAAGAAGGTGAAAAAGGCCACGCCAGGGCCAGATGCCATCGCCGTCAGCACCAAGAAGGCCGCCAAGACTGGTGCTCGTGGTCCAAATCTGCCCGCCCAGCCGCAGGCTTCGCAGGATGCAGACCAATCAGGATCCGAGCCCGAGGACGCTCTCGAGCCGGCTCCGGGCTCAGTGATCACCCGTGCGAAGGCTCCAGCACGATCGAAGCCTCCAGTGGGAACTGAATCAGCCGCCAAGCCGCGGATCAACTCAGCTCCTGCAGTGCCATCGGGCTCCTCGTCTCGACAGGACCTCAGCGTGCGGGAAGATTCCTCGACTTTGACTAGGCTCAAGAAGTTACGGATGGGTGAGCTTCGGCGCACGCACGATCGCGCTGCAGCCCGAGTTCCGCCACACGAGGACGACGAATACGCCACGGACGACGCTGATGACGAGAGCGAAGGCGAAGCTGGCATTCCTGAGCAGGCTCCTCCAGTGACAAAGCGTGGTGGTTTTCGCCTTCGTGATTCGGGAGATCCATACTCCTCAAGCCGAGCGCCCGGCCGACCGAGTGGCGCTTCCGCCACGCGGCGTAGCTCGAAGAACAAGGTGAGCCGCAACACTGGAGAGACTCAAGGAGCAGGAGGTCACGAGAAAGACGACAGCTTGTCGCCTTTCGCCACAGTCTCTCCGCCAGACGTGAAGGTGAAGGTCAGGAGTTCAGAGGTGTCGCAAGAGGGCGAAGACGGTTCGGAGGCGGGGAAGATTAAGGACGAGGATGAAGAAGACGAATTAGACGATGTGGCAGCTAAGACCCAGACGCATGCCCGACGGCGGCTTGCTGCTCAATCTGCTGCGATGCAGTCCCAGGACATCACCGTCGCTCGCGAGGTGAAGTCAGCAGAGAAGCGCAAGCGACCATCCGAGACTACTGGACCTCAAGTCCCGAGCAGTAGGCGCACCGGACGTAGAGGAGGGGACTTCGAGTCCCCTCCCAAGAAGGCTCGCACATCCTCCTCGTCATCGCTCTCCTCTATCATCAGCCCTTCGCTGAACGATAGCGCCGACTATCGACGGCAGTCTTTGGGCAAATCAGTCAGCGACGACGACATTGAGGAACAGGAAGAAGAGGAGAAGGAGGAGGTGGAGGAGGAGGAGGAGGAGGAGGAGGAAGGAGTAGTCGAACGAGAGATCGGCCTAGACTCGGCGCTCGCGGCGGCGGACGCGGCGAGGGAGGCGAGAAGGGGGAGCGCACGGGAAGAAACTCTCTGGGCTCTGCCGCTGACGGCGATGCCGCAGGGGAACCGAGTAGCGACTGACGGGGACAGCGGAATCCAGGGTCGAGGCGTAGATGAGCTAGGAGAGACTCTGGGATCTGTGCCGCCTGCAAAGGAGACCGGGAAGATTGGTAAGTACATCGTTAGGGTGTTGTGTCCGGCCGGGGAAGGTGCAGGAGTTCGCTGACTATGTCGCAGGCAAGAAGCGCTGGGGGTTCAACTCCTTCGCGGGTAACAAGTATGGCTTGTAGCGGATCCAGGTTGACGGCGTGGATACAGAGGCGGGAGGGCCGGGAGTATGCTCTTTGCGAAAGCCGTGAGCTCCTGCTTGTGAAACGGACAGGACGTTGAGATGGTCTTGGCTGGGACAGCATGTCGAGCAGAGCATGGCATAGCATATTCATCCAGCGGATAAATGCAATTCAGCTTCCAGCTACTAAGTCTATGAGAGCGCCGCGCTATGCTTCCTGGCCTTCGTGGCCAAGGTGGTATCTCCAATGCAGTCAGCCAACTAACCAACCAACCAACCAGTCGCCGACCCGTAGTGTCCCTACTTCAGCTCCGTCTTCCCCAGCGCGTCCGCCAGCTCGTCGACGTCCTTGTCCTGCTTCTGGCTCACGGGCTCGCTCTCCGCCTGGTCCGCCTCTTTCAGTATCTTCTCCTCCGCCGCCTCGCTCACATCACCAACCTCCTCTTCCTCCTCCTCGTCCTCCTGGTCCTCCTCACCCCCGTCATCCTCTTCCTCGTCCTCATCCTCGTCATCCAGCTCGTCCAACTCATCCAAGCCCCACGCATCCTCGTCCTCCGCATCCACCTCCATATACGTCTCGCCGGCCTCCTCCTTCCTCCGCTCCAATAACTCCCTCAATTTCTCCACCTCCGGGTCCACTTCAGCGAATTTATTCCCGTTCAACTCCACCCTCCGTAACCGGGGCAGCGCTTCCTTAGACAATGCAGCAGAGACCAGTGTGTGCACGGCCTTGGTGTCCAGCTCATTGAATTGTAACCGCAGTACCTCGATCTTGGTGTTTTGGCCTTGGGAGAGGGCGGTCGCGACGTGTCGGCCACCTCGCGCGCCGAGCAAGCAGTCGCCGACGCCGAGATCGAGGAGAGAGGGCCAGGATGGGAGAGTGCGGGAGAGTTGGGTTGAGGCGAGGGTGGTGAAGGTGTTGTCCTGTCTTACTGTCAGCATGCGTGTCCACCAGAGATCAGGCGGTGGTGGGGTGTCGTACCTGCAGATCAAGCACCCTCAACTCTTTGCACGAGCTCAGTCCATCCTTGATCAGCAGCGCAATGCCCTCCTGCCGTATCCCATTCTGCACCATCTTCACGACCTTGACATGGCTATTCGCCTGGTACGCCTGCACCCACGCCTTCATAGACCCCGTCTCCAGCCGGTTGCGCCCGCACGCCACCGTTTCCAGGTCCGGAATCTCCTTGCCCTCCTTCCTCGCTGCCTCCTTCCGCTCCGCTAGCTGCGCAAGAGCCTCGGCGACTAACGCGCCGGCCGCGGGACCCAGGCCATTGTTGTTCAAGTAGAGATGCTGCAGCGGCGTGTGCTGTGATAGAAACGGTCGCAGTGGCTCAACAGTGTTCAGTCCAAACGCGTTGTCACTCAGGTTGATCGTGTGCAGCTTCGGGCACTTGAGCAGCGCTTTCAGCAGACTGTCCAGCGCGGGCGGGATCTCGGTGAGCAGGCGGCCGGTGAAGATGTCGGCGAGGTTGGCGGAGCGCAGATGGGACTTCGTCTCGAGGACGTCGGCGAGGGCGGCGCAGGCGCCGACACCCAGGGTGTTGCCCTCGAGGTGGATCTCCTCGATGTCCGGGTTGGAGCGCAGGGGCGCGAGGTGCGGCTCGATGTCGGCGGCGGTGCCGAGCTTGAGGGCGCGGCCGCGGAGGGAGAAGGTGTTGGTCATGGTGGAGAGTCGCTATTGGCACGCTCACGTGGACAAGGGGACTCAATGTAGCCTATGTAGCGCATCGCGGATGTTGTCGAGGGTGTTTCACGAATTTTGGTGGGGCAACCACGTTGTGAGGCTCAGCGGGCCGGGATGCAGGGACCGGTCGGACTGCTGACAAAACGCATGTGACAGAGCGACTTCGAGATCGCGGATGCCTCGTCGCTCTACCTTCGCCTATGACATCTCTTTCATCATGTCAGCAGCAGCACTGAACAGTACGCGCTGTGTACTGCCATGGGTCATGCCCTAGACTGACGACTTGGTAGCACCTGCTCCCATGCAGCCCAACAATCTCGCCGCGGACCTGAAGTCCCAGGGCCAAGAGGCGGCACCAAAGGTGAAGGTCCATCGCACGTCAGACTACACATGATGACCACCTGCTGATGCGCCTACATCTAGCCCTGTTGCGTTTGCAAGGACGAGAAGTCCGCCCGCGACGAGTGCATGCTCTTCTCTACCTCCCGCGACCCGCAAGACGCCTGTAAAGACTTGGTCGGGCAGTACCGCACTTGTATGAAGGGATATGGGTTCAGCCTTCCGTGATGCGAAGACGGAAGGAGATGAAAGGATTGGATTCAGCATTGCGACAAGGCGTTGGACTGGAGATATATGGGATGCGGGTGGCGAAAAGATGATTGTTGTACTATACTTGTACAGTATCTATCTCTTCAGCCAGAGGATCAAACGCTATGCTCGAAATGCTGCTGCACATGGGTATCAGCGCTCAGGAAAAGCCCCACCACGACACTACTGCCTTTTCTTCTGGGCCTCCTCGCGCCTCTTGGCCAATCCCAGATCATACAGGATCTCACTCTTCGCCACCAGCCTCCACAGACACCACAGATAGCACACTCCAAATCCCATCGCGCCCAGACACACATTCGCCACAACCCACAGATCCGGTTTGCCCGGCGGCGGCAACACGAGCGCCTCGACCATATGCCACGCGACCATCCCAAGATAGAACCCCGCATGCAGAATCTTACTCCCCATACCCAACCCACCGTCCTCCACACCCACAGTAAACGTACTGACACCCACAGGCGGCAGCCCAAGCAACCACACCCACAATCCCGTAAGCACGAAATACGGGATCCGCAACCCATCGCGGACAAGTAGCGGGAACATCGTCCAACATCCCAGCACATTGGCCAACCCGATCCACGCCCGCGTCGCGGGCCTCATCCCGCCCTCGGTCGCGAGGAGCAGCGTCATGGGCAAGAGCGGGAGCAGGATGTTCTTCTCATGGACCTGGTAGCTGCAGAGGAAGAAGGCCCACGCCGTGGCTGCGAAGGCGTGGGGGATCAACTCCCGCCGCGGGCGGAGGAAAAGGAGGGCGCACGGGGGCGTGATGGCCGTCAGAGTGAGGAGGAGGGCGGCGCGGGAGAGGAGGGCGGGGGAGTAGGCGTGCAGTTTGTGCAGGCCGGAGGTGTGGACCGCGCACCAGAGATTCGCGACTTTGTCTTCGAAGAGGCCGCGGGAGAAGGGGAAGATGCGGTGGGCGGCCTGCGCGAGCTGGAGGAGGTAGGGGTAGTACCATGCCTTTTCATCCAGTATCCATGTGGGGAGGGAGGAGAGGATTGGGGGTGCGGTGAAGTCTGCGGGAAGCGGGACAGAGCGGTAGGTGTCGTAGGCCGTGCCCAGCAGGAGTGGTAGGACTAGGAGGGCAAATGACGCAAGCGTGACGACCGCGATGCTGAGCAGGCGCGGAAGGTTGAGATGCGGAGTGATGCAGGATCCGGCGAGGTAGGCAGCGATGCAGGGCGCGTAGAAGAGGGCCATCTGCTTGAAGCCCAGGGCGGCGACAAAAAAGACGCAGCTCCAGAGGAGGCGGTCGGCGAGCAGGCTGGCGATCGCCGCCAGGGTGAAGCCGAGCATGACGGTGTTGTATTGGAAGTGCCCGTGGTCGATCAGGATGGTGGCGGGTTGCATCAGGATGGCGGTGAGCGCTATGGAGGACTCCCAGGAGTTGACGTTGTGCAGCTTGCGGAGTTGCCGTACGCATAACACGGCCGCGGGTATGTAGACGGCGTACTCGGACGCGACGACCGTGGCGCGCATGAAGACTTTCAGGCCATCGTCGTCCAGGCCTCGACTTAGATAAAGGCGGAACCAATCAGGGTGGATCAGCCACCCGATGCGACCGAGCAGCCAGCTATGGTAGGCAGTGAGAGGAGGATAGTCCAAACCCCACCACTCCAGGTCGTGGAAGTACCAGTGCGTGACAGGCAAGTTGACAGTGACTTCCGGCCAATGGCGTTGGGCCTCGAAGTCGCCGTGCATGGGCGGATTGCGGAGACCAGAGTACGGCCATAGGGCGGTGGTCCAGCGGAAGAGGAAGACGACCATGAGGATCAAGGGCAAGGTGATCCAGGGCGTGATCCGGGTGCCCTTTGCTGGCCAGAAGAAGGCGGCCAGAGGGAAGGCAGGCTTGTCCTCCCGGATGGTGCCATTGGATGTTGTGGGTTCGGGACGCCGCTTCTTGCGTGGGCGGTGTGAAGGCGGCGATGGCGCCATGGTGGAGGAGGCGTGTTGCTATCGGCGCATGGCTGGGGATGGTTGACGGTAACGCAGCCCAAGAATCGAGAGGTGGGAGTGAAGCGGTAGACACTCTACTGTGGTTGCAGGGGGCGTGATCTGCTCCTCCCGTGCGAGTGTGCCAGGAGATAGGAGCTGCAGTGACTTGGGCTGAACTATTGAGCCTCCAACACTGCTATGCCGTCTGCTGTCTGCCGGCCACCAGCGAAGAATCGAGGCATACCACATGGACGTACATGTACATGCATCTTGGAATCTGCTCTCTGTCCCCAGAACGACTGGCCAATCGCTGGGCCCGCTTGCCGAGACCACGCTAGGCCTTTTCCGCTTGCGCTAGCGGTAATCTCTGATCCGAAAGCTCAAATTCTTTTCGAGCTCGAGGATCGTCTCGCCTTCTACATCACGACCTTTCGACAACATCTGAGGGCATTGTTGAGACACACATCACAAGAGACACCAGAACAGACGTCAGACTACTGAGGGCATTGTGAGCATCATCTTCGGTTCGTTGGCAGACTATCACCTCTTCACCGCTACCAAGCGCCGTGAACGAGCACTTCGTGGGCTTCATCGTGTGGGCTTCGCGCATTGTCTCGGCTCTTGCGGGGACGCTGCGCCTTGACCTCGCGAACAGTGGGCATAGCGACCTCGTCGCTCGTTGGCTTTGGCATAGAGATCGCACTCCGGTGTGCATCGACTCGAGGGCTTCATAGTCGCTTCACGCGGCAAGGATTGGGCTACTGAGGGCTTGAAAAGCGACCTCGCGTCGCTCGTGGGCTTGCTGTTACTGCTGCTGCTACTGGGCTTGGACGCTTGCGTTGTTGTTCGCTGCTGGGTGTTTGAGACGAGAGAGACGATCTGCACGCGAGAGACTCGAGGCACATACTGACCTCGGCCGCAGACACACTTGTCACAAATTCTTCAGCAATGGCTAAAGACAAGAAGGGTACCAAGGCGGCGGCTGTGGCCCCGCAGGTCGCGAAGCCGACTGAGAAGGTGAAGGCTGGTCGCGTGACCAAGCCGGCTGAGACTCCCAAGGTGGCTGCCAAGGCTGCTGCGAAGGAGACGGCCAAGAAGGTCGAGAAGAAGAGCAAGAAGGCCAAGAAGGAGCCGACCCCGGAGCCTTCTTCGGAGTCCGAGGCAGAGACCAGTGCCAGCTCCGCCAGCAGCGAGGATGAGAGCGATGCAGAAGCCGTGCCCGCAAAGGCTGTCCCGAAGGCCAATGGCGCTGCCAAAGCTACCCCTGCCGTCACCAGCGACGCCTCTGATTCCGAGGCCAGCGACTCTGATGCTGCCGTACCGGTCAAGACCAACGGTGCCACCAACGGTGCTACCAATGGCAACGCCGCCGAGAGCGACGACTCCGCTGATGACAGTGACGAGTCTGATGAGGCTGTCGATACCAAGGCTGGCGCACAGACACTCGTCGCCGAGACCAAGAAGCAGGAGGCGAAGGAGGATGAGGATATGAGCGATGCTTCCGGGGACTCTGATGAGGTAAGACCCAGACGAATGCATACTCTGGCTCTTTTGCTGACTATCACCAGGTCGACGGTGCCTCGGACTCTGACTCGA
Organism: Teratosphaeriaceae sp. CCFEE 6253; assembly: GCA_033119285.1. NCBI lineage: Eukaryota > Fungi > Ascomycota > Dothideomycetes > Mycosphaerellales > Teratosphaeriaceae > Teratosphaeriaceae sp. CCFEE 6253. The sequence continues at coordinate 16,403 of JAWDJV010009818.1, forward strand.
GCGCGGATGAAGAGGAGAAGCCGGCGGTACAGGCTGAGGCTCCAAGCAAGAAGCGCAAGGCCGATGCTGCGCCGGAAGAGACCACCAAGCGCGCCAAGATCAGTGTGGATGGTACCCTTAAGGATCCGACATCCAACCTCTTCATTGGCAGCATCAGCTGGAACGTCGACGAGGACTGGCTCTCTCGCGAGTTTGAGCAGTACGGCGAGATGGAGGGCGTTCGCATCATCACCGACCGCGACACCGGCAGGAGCAAGGGCTTCGGCTATGTTCAGTTCAAGGACCTCGACAGCGC
>JAWDJV010009819.1:0-16674 GCA_033119285.1 Teratosphaeriaceae sp. CCFEE 6253
CGCGGCTCCGCCGTCGTGGAGAACAAGCTCGCGGAGGACAAGGAGAGCATCAAGCAGTTCTTCACGCCCTTCATGCGGAATGAATCCCAGCTCGACGTCGTCGCCAATCCGGCCGCGTACTTCTTGTGCACGAGCGTGCAGATGACGGAGTACGTGTGGGAGACTGTCACGTACGACTACACGAGCGGCGAGGAGACGGAGTCGGATGAGGACGAGGGGGAGGTGGTGGAGGAGGACGAGGACGAGGACGAGGCGGAGGTGGAGGCGGAGGAAGACGAGGACGAGATGTACAACTAGTGGAGCGTGTGCAGCGTCTCGGCGAGCATGTGAATATGGGTACGGCAGCAGTGCCTGGGCATGGGGATCATGCTGCATCGTTGAGATGCGTGCACTGCCGACCTGGATAGCATGATAATGAACCGAGTTCTCCAAACTTTCGCATTCCCACCGTGCTTTAACACGTCCCACGAGGCAGACATCTTGGAAACTTTCCGATTAGAAAGCGCAACTGCCTGCGTCGTACCTGATGACAATTTCCGTAGCAATACCGCATGCTACGGAGGTGATCATAATCTCCATATTGGCCTGTTTGTAGCACTATCACACGGAGAGGCTCACGTAGCCAGCCCGCGTCTTCCGGCTCGGACACTTACACTGTGCTCCGGCGTATCATATCACCTGGATATATCTGCACCCAAGTCGGCGGGGACGCCAACGCTCCGCGTCTTCTTGTGGTCTCGCTCCATCTTCCCTCGGCATAGTCGCATCCTACCAAGCTGCGCCGCAGTGGCACGCTACCGCCCTTCGACGCCGAAATGCCGACCTGGCGGTCCGAGCCATTGAAGCAGAAGTCGAGATGTTTCCGAACCCTGAGATGGCTGCAGCTCTCGATCTTGATCACCAGCGGAATGTGCGTAGCCGCCGTCGTGTCAGAGGTCTCGGCAGGTAGTGTAGGGGATGGAATACATCGTATCCACCTTCTGCTCTCCGAGAGCTCGTATCCTTGATGCTGGGTACCGCGAGCGCTCTCACATTCCGTACCGACTTCGACCTCTTCGCACGATGCCCGAGTACTCCATCTTCCGGACACCCTTGATAGTACTGCATGCTGCGCAGATACACCGTGTGACGTATCTGTGCGAGCGCGAGAAGCTAGTATCATCTTCGCGCCTGATGTCTGACGAGCTACCAGAGGCAGCAAGCCCAGAGCATGTTCCGTAGCTTGGGGCAAACAAACCAGCGCCAATGGAGAAGACGTCTGAGAGACAGCAGCCAGCCTCGTAGCATATCTGTCTTGCAGGCAACTTGTTCCATGTCAACCGAGGGCAGTTCGTTGGACACAAGCAAGCTTCAGTCGGCAAGGTTCATCGCAATCGGATGGAGTACATACACGGGAGCGGCCATCTCCCGAGATCGGACGGCTTGTAGACGAGAGTGCTCCATTGTAAGTCCTAGTGTCGCGGATTGCCGGGACCACTGCAGAACGATTCCAGTCACCAGACAGCTGTGACAGTCACGGTGGAGAGCGACGACGCTCCCAAAACAGCCACGAACATGTGCCAAGCAGCGCGAGATGCCAACTTTGCGTTCGGTATCTGAGTGGGTACTAACGGCAAAGGGCAATGACTTTGAGCTCGCCAGTGATCGATGTGGCGTGTGTCCCAACGCATCCTGGACGCCCTTAGTACGCTCGCCAGCAGATCCATCGCCGCATATCATTACGTTGGGAAGCGTGAGCTTTCAGCGCCATTCGCGCCGATACACCTCTGATTCTTCACTGCCGATCACAACACCCTCACTGTCCAGGATCACAGTGCCGTTGTGACGTACCAAGCTCGCTCTCTCGTGCATCATGTGCCGTCACCATCATCGTCAACCGGCTCCTTCCAGTATATGGACAACCCCTCCAAGATGTTCGGATCCTCTTCAAATCTGGGAAGTCTGTAGGACCTCCGAGACCTCACGAACTGTGCAGCAATCTCCGCGGGGCCGGACTTCCGAAGAGAGTGATCCGGTTTGCCGACGACAGACCTGAGGTGGGCCCCTCGTCTTGCGACCATCCGGGATTCGTGCTTCGTCCATTTCTCCATGGATGAGCCGATGTAGAGTGGAGGGTCTCCGTTGAGCAAGATCTCCAGTGCCTGGGTATTGAGGTCCATGAAAGCCTCGAATACAAAAGTGGAGCCGCTGATATGATGGGCGGCCTCCCCAAGCGACTGATCAGTCGAACCTTCGGGAATTGCGTCGAGCACGTGTACGTCGAGGCTCTCCAGCAGCTCGCTGTCGAGTGGCGTATACTGAGGCTCCTGAGCATAGAGAGCGATGGGGCTTCGCTGCTTTGCTTGCAGGTGACGGATAATGTCGAGGAAAGCAGCAAATTGCGTCACGCTTCGCTGGCGAGCCTGCCAATTATCTCGACTGAAGCTGTTCGATCCCAGGCACACCGCTTTCGTCAATTGCCATCCCTGATCGGGCTCCTGCTTGTCGAGGATGGCTAGAGTAGCTTTGCGGCAGGTACTGCACTGCCAGATCTTCGTCTTGGCATCCAGGTCGGCATGCACGTGTTGCAGTGTCAAGTGTTTCGCGGGAGGATCAAGGCCGTGGATATAGAGCGGTGGCTGCTCTTTGCCTTTGCCTCTGCTGATCTTCGTCCATCCGTCGTCCGAGTGTTCTTCGATGTCCTTCGCCATACTGATGTCGAGTTGTGAGCTCGCAACGAGCTCTTTCAGACAGCTGCCAATGTGGATAAAAAGTCACGGAAGGAGCGAGAGGGTCTCCTAAGTCTGCTGCTTGATACGAAGGTCTGGATGTTCGCGGAGCTCGTCTCGATCTGCTGCCGGACGCATTCTAAGATTTCACCACGTTCGGGACGATTGCAAGTCGGAGAGTGACATGCCTCTCTAGACCCTCGCCATAGTCTGACCCGTTGATGGATTGCAGGGGGTAATCCCGTGGGCGACTTCAATACTGATGCTGCCAGAAGCAAGAGTCGACGTATCCGCTTCGCCCGCAGTCGTGAAGATGGTCACAGTCAATCCATCGACGGTCGTGAGTCGGCGTATGAGAGGACGTACTCAGACTTCGATACCTGTCACGTGGGTTGTAGTATGGGAGGCCTTCGATGGCTTCGAGTGATGTTTCGTTGTCCACGGGCGGTGTAACCTTCTGCCGACTCCGCCCCAGCCTTGCTTGGCATGCTTTGCTACTCCCGTCAAGTCCGTCTGCCCTTTGTCACTACCTTCAGGAGTCAGTCTTCACATGGTAATGCCTCGGCTTGTCAGGGTATCTTCGTGATCGTACGAGCCCTGGCCGCGGAAGGCACGATAGCCAGCTTACTTGAGAGATGAAGCCGCTGTCGCCTCGTCCAACCGGGCGACATCTTGGCATGCTTTGGCGGATGCTACGGGCGTTAAGCTAGGTGGATACTGTACTGTCGACTTTGCTATCTTACGACACTCGTCTTCGGACGCTTGGGGGGCTCGGATACATACACGTGGGATACACAATGGAAAGACAACAGGCGTGAACTCAAGCTCTCTCCTCGGGCCTGCAGCGATACAGTAGCCATGGCCTCCGTCAAAGGCTTCCCGGACTTCACGCCGCTTAGCGATACCATTGCCATTTTCAGGCCCGATAACAAAGCCGGAGCTCCACGAAAGGATCCAAATGAGACCGTAATAGTCTGCTCATGGTTCCGAGCTCTACCGAAGCACACCGCCAAGTACACATCCGCCTGGCGAGAACGCAGACCCGACGCCCAGATTCTGCTTATCCAGTCCGGCGTCTCTGGAATGCTGCTCACGTCGAACGTCAAGCAGCAGGCCGACATGCAGCCTGCCCTGGAGGTGCTGAAGGCCGCCCGTGCCTTAGACCACAAGATCCTCCTACATGTCTTCTCCAATGGTGGCTCCAACAGCGCCGTGCAATTAGCGTTCGCCTGGCGGAGAGACACGCGGACGCCGCTGCCGATCCATGCAATGGTGCTTGATAGCTGCCCCGGGCCACCCGGACTCCGACTCGCGGCATCTGCGGTCGTGGAGTCGATGCCGAAGAACCAGCGGTGGTGGGCTGTCGTATTTGTGAGATGATCCTCGTGATACTCACTCCCGGACTTTAATAGCTGACGACCGTCGGTATTCGCAGGTATGGACGGTCATAGTACCGCTCTTTGTCCTCCCCATGCTATTCGGGAGCCCCAACTTCGTGGAGTGGCTGCGGTCGAATCTGAACGACATCACGCTCTTCAGCCGCGATGTGCCGCGGGTCTACCTCTACTCGCGGGTGGATCGCATGGTGCCGTGGACGGCTGTGCAGGAGCACTGCGCGAGTGCGCATAATGCTGGCTATGCTGCGAGTCTGGTGCGGTTCAGGGCCTCGCCGCATGTGGCGCATGTCAACGAGGATAAGGAGAGGTACTGGACTGCTGTCGACGCGGTGCAGCAGTCTTCTGCCAGCACAAGATGATGCCTCAGCAATGGCAGATGCCGCGAAGTGTCGGGGAGATCCAGCACCCGCCGTCCAACGATCGCTAGACGGGGCCAGAAGGCTCACGAGTCGCTCAAAGGATTGGCCGTCAGTAGCGTCGCAGCTGTAGCCACATGTTATTCCGAGCGTGTGATTGGGGCCATCAAGCGCCGCAAGACGACTGACTGCAGTGTAGACAAAGCCCGGGCTATCATATGATCTCGAACATGAGCATACCATACTGCTCAGAATTGGCCGTCTTGTTCTCACCAATGGTGCCCAGTAGCAAAGAAGGGAGTTGCAGCCGTCAAGTCTATCGACGGAGTGAATGCAAACTTTCTGCCTAAGGCGAACATCTTGTGTTTCCGCGTGGGATTCGATGGGCTTCTTCACCCACGTCCATGCTGCGAGCAATAGTACCACCATTGACTCCGCCTAACAGTTTCAGAAGCCACCGCCATGCCGGTCGACTACAGCAAATGGGACGCCCTCGAGCTCTCCGACGACAGCGACATCGAAGTGCACCCAAACGTCGACAAGCGCTCCTTCATCCGCGCCAAGCAGAACCAGATCCATCAGCAGCGCTTCGACCGCAAGCACCGCATCACCACGCTAAAGTATGAGAAAGTGGTCAATGACGGCCTTCTTTCCCGCATCGACGCCTTGCTCAAGAGCCTCGAAGCCCACAAGCAAGATGCCGAAGGTCGGAGCACCGCGGACGAGATCGATGAGGTCGTGTTCGACAGTCTCATGGATGTTCAGGGCGATGGCAGTCTGGGCGAGGATCGACCGCCAGGGGCACCGGACGGCGTGCACGTCAAGGAGCAGCAGCCCAGCTACAGCCAGATGATGGGAGCCCTGGTCGATCAGGTGAAGGAGGAGGTGGAGAGGTCGAAGGTTGGAGGGCCGGGGAGGTACGGGATCTACTTGGCCGAGATCAGCTCGCACTTTGCGAAGGTGCAGGGCTTGCAGAAGGACTTGCTGGCGGAGCTAAACAAGCTGGAGAAGGAGGAGGGCAGCAAGATCACGAGCGAGAGCATACACATCGGCTTCGACACGTCGCACGTTGAGAAGGCCAAGCCTCCGCCTCCGGCCACTGCTGCGGCGACCAAGAAGCCAGCGAAGAGGGCTACACCCGAACTGCTCAACGCGGGTGCAGGCCATACGCCAGGTGACGAGACTCCCGGCTCAGAAGCCGACGTCGAAGATGGCGCCCTCGATCCCGTCCCCGGCGAAGAAGACGCGGACGACGACGACATGGAAGCTTCGCCCCTCGCCAAACGCTTCGCGAAGCTCCGGCCGGGCGACTACCAAGCCAGCCTGCAATTCATCTCCGCCGACCCTAGCGTGCTCGCGGAGAAGGAGACCGATGGTCTACTAGTCGAGGCCTTCACCGCGCAGTCCAATGCCAAGACTCGCAAAGACGAGGACTACGCGCGGCAGTGCGTGCACCAGGCGCTGTTGCTGCAGTATTGTCGGCAGCTGGGGAAGGATGGGGTGGGACTGTTCTTCAAGCGGATCCAGACGCAGAATCACCAAGCACAGAAGCTGTTCTTGGACGATGTGAACACGACTTACGCACGCATTCGCACCCGGACGGCGGAACTGAATAGAGAGAAGGAGGCCGACGGCGGCGAGCGGGAAACCATCCAGCTCCATGCCGTCGACCCCGGGACCACGATCAATATCGTCACACCTCCCGCCCTGGCCCAATGCACGACCGACGATGAGCGCGCCGCACGACAGATCTTCGAGGCATTCCCACCAGGCCTGCAGCGCGCACTGGAGTCCGGCTCGCTGGACCGGGTGAATTTGGTACTGGAGAAGATGAGCGTGGACGAGGCGGAGCTGGTCGTGGAGCAGCTGGGCAATGGCGGGATGCTGAGTCTGGAGGAGGGCGTCATTGATGCGACGACGGCGGAGGGGAAGCAGGTGATGGAGGAGATCGAGCGGACGCATCAGATGCCCGGGGAGGGGGGGCAGGGGAGGGTGGTGGAGGTTGAGGAGGACGAGGATGAGGACGTGGGTGATGGCGGCAAAAAGACAGAGGTGGGAGAGGGTGGGAAGGGGCTGGACGAGTACCTTGATGAGATGGACTAGGTTGTGCGGGCCAGTCGACTGCAGGTACATGTACCACATGGTCATGCTCCGCAACCTTGCAGAGTCACGTGTTGTCGTGTGCCGCGCTAGCGGCAATCCCCGAGCTCGCACCTAGTGGAGTGCCTGCTCCACTTCACTCCCACTCTGGCCGGAGGCACGTCCACACGAGATCCATACGCACACTGCGACGACCTCATTCGGCACACATTACAACCGTGCAACTCAGCTCCTCGCAACCATGGCCGCCCGCCGCAGCAAGCGCATTGCCAGCGACGTGAAGCTGAGTGAACGTGTGGGAGACATCGCGGTCCAGGCAAGGTTGCAAGTCCTCGAGGCGAAGCGTGGTGAGCGTGCGGCAAAGCACGCCCACGTGACTTGCAGGTTCACCATCTTCGACCTCATTCCGGAGCTTCGGTCCAGGATCTACTCCTACGCCATGGCCACGGAGGAACCCCGCGACATCACCAAGCTCAAATTGCCGGTGCTCGCTCTCGTCAGTAAGCAAGTCTTTGAAGAAGCCCTACCGATCTTCTTCGCGGAGTGCACCTTCCGCGCTGTCGTTTGCTCGTTTGACGGGCACGGTGCTGTGTACCCTCCTTCATTCGCACGCGTGCAAGATCTCCTGGCCCGGCTGCGGAAACGCAATCAGATCACGGCCGTGTTCAGGAACCTCGAGGTTCATTTGAAGGTTCGCGGCCATGTCTACGCGAGATACGGTCGAAGCTCGGGTCGGGAGGGGGCTCGTGAGGATCCGATGGAGAAGAGTCTCATGACGATCCGTGTGCCAACGGCATCGAGAATGCGTCCCGTCGTCGCCTTCGCGGGTCCGGCGGACAGAACCGGCCATCCGCTGGCGCTAGTGTGCGACCGGGCGCGAGCCAAAGCGGAGGAGATTGCGGCGGCGAGGGAGAAGTTTCTGGGGTTCACGCTGCGCGATGTGATGGACATTGTGGAGTGCTTCAGGGTCGGAGGCAGGGCACAGGTCTCAGTACGCTACAGTTAGACTGCGGGACAGCAGTGCATGAGATGGCAAGAGACAATGAGACATGCCGTCGGGGACTGCTTGCACTGCGCTGACAATGAACGCTGCAGCAGCTTCCGACCGGCGAGGTCTTTCACGCGAAGGCTACGAGAGAACGCGCAAACGAGGAGCAAGCACGTCGGCCGGACTATAACCAGGACCGCAGGATCTTCAGGTGATAGATACCTTGCGAGTATCCTGAAGTGGCCGTGAATGTGTGGTCACATGCGGCCACATCGACATAGCAACGGAAGATGATGCTATACTGTGCATATTCACACCGTCCTTCCTCGTCCATGGAACACGCTAGGCGATTTTCCAATGCCTTTCACAACTCATGGGCATATACTTATAGCGCTCCTGCGCCACGTTGTCAATCTCTTGCCAACATCGCCAACATCGCGCACTCGGAGCATTCGGAGACATGGCCTCCAACACCAACGTGCCCAGCTCGCGTGGCCGGACCCAGGCAGAGCTTGACGCAGCTGCGCAACTGCTTGCACTCGGCCAGCCATCTTCATCCTCGGCACTCGGCCAGCAGTCTTCGGCCTCTGCACCCGGCCAGCAGTCTTCGGCCTCTGCACCTGGCCAGCCAGCTTTGTCTTCCGCACCTGGCCAGCCCCCTTCGCCCTTTGCACCCGGCTGGCCGACGACAACCCCGAGTCACCGCAACCAGGACGACCAGCGAGCAGCGGCTCGCCTCCTCGCACTGAGCAACACGTTACCGCCACGTCTGGGAAGCTACTCGGACGCGATCCAAGTCCAAGTCTACTGGAACCAGCTCGACGGCGACATGGTCGACCGCCTCTTCGTCGAGCACGGCGCCGAAGGCATTGTCGGCCTGTCGCAAAGTCCGATCCTCACGGCTCAGGCCGTGCGAGACCGCGTCGCACCCGCAGATCGCCTGCGGGTGTATGCCGAGAGGAGGACGGTAGCGATACGACGAGGCGTGCTCGAGGACGAAGTCGTGCAGTCGGTCGAGACCGCTCAAGGCGCCGTCCGGAGCCCGTCGCACGAAGTCGCCGAGACGTCTGACTCGCAAGCCTCCAGCAGCGTCGTTGAGCAGCCTGATTCGCCACCTCCGGTCAGAGCTACGAAGACCTCGGACAGAGGCAGCAGGCGTATCCGTGGCGGTTGAGCAAGAGCGTCAATCAATCAATGGAGGCGCCGAGACGCCCGACTTCATACGCTCCCGCGATGACATCGCAGCATGACCTGAGCCGCGCCACCACCAACACGAGCTTCGAAGATCTCCGACAGAGACAAGAGGCGTCTCGGTGGAGGATGAGCGCGCGCCTCGAAACAATAAACGGAAGCCTCCGAGACGCCCGACTTCACGCGCTCTGACGATGACACCGCACCGCCCCAGTCGCCACCACCAACACGAGCCACGAAGACCTCCGAGAGAGCCAAGAAGCGGCTGCGCGGCAGTCGAACCTCCACGAGAGTGAGTACACCATCTGGCATACAAGCAACAACACTTCGAGACCCGAGCTGACCGCATTGACACAGTCTTCAATCTCCGAACCCACAAACGTATATCGACTCGATGCAGGCACGCCCCAACAGCTTCCGACGAAGCAGCGGCGCAAGGACGATTCGCGGGCGGCCTCTGGGGCGCACGAAGGGCTGCTGGGTGGAGACGACCCACAACCTCGTCAGAATACGCTCCGTGGGAGAGAGCGGCCTGGAGGGTACGTGCGACGGCGTGCGGGCTGCGTGGGGGCACGCTCGCGATAGACGACACCGCATAGATCATCGCTGGCTCGCCACTTCATTGTTCTCGGTCGCCACCGTCAGTGCCTGGACACACCCATATCAAATCCTGCCGTCGTACATCCATGTGTCCGCACCATGCTCCTCTCACCGCTGCACCACCTCGTCGAAGATGATGACGATGACCGCTGCAGATGCCCAACGGCATCAAGATACACAGTGCTGAGTCCGCCAATCCAACCCACGCCGTCGCGGACAAACACCCCTCCAAAGGATCGAACATGACCTTGATTCCCTTCCAGGACCTACGCTCCAGCTTCTACATCCGTCTCCCCATCATCATCGCCGACGTCATCATCATCCTCCCCATCCCCATCCCCAAACCCATCCCGCTCCCGCTCCCCCTTCCCATCCTCATCCTCCTCATCATCCACCCCCTCCCCCATCTCACACATGCCCACCACATCCCACCGATCCCCCGGCGCCCGCCGACTCACATACTTCACGAACCGCATCGTCCCCTGATCCCGAATCACGACACTCAGCGTGTTCCAGCTCGGGGCGTTACTAATCAACACCCCACCGTCCTCATCCTCCTCCCCCTTGCCACCCGCGGATTGGTAGACCGCTGGGTCTGACGCTCGTGCTGGTGCCGGGGCCGGTGCAGTGGGCTTAAGATTGCGTTGGGTGGAAGGGCGGTCGCCGGCGCCCGTGTGTGAGGCGATATGCTGGGCGGCACTGGACGGGATCGCCACGCCCCCGTCGTCCTCGTGCGCCATGTGGAGCTCGGCGTCCTCGCCCACCATGTAGATCTCATCCCCCCCAACCCCCTCCGCCCCCTCCTCCTCTGCCCCGGTCATCCCCTCAGCCTCCACGGCCCCGCCCCAGCCGCGCGAAGGCGTGATGCCGAGCGTGTACTCCAGCCGTGGCCACTCCCCGCCGTACCCCTGCGCGAGCTGGTAATCCATCCCTCGCCTGAACCTCCGGGCCAGGATGGCGCAGCGCTCCAGCGGCGCGTCGGCGACGAGGGCGAGCCATTTCTTGAACGCGGGGCTCGGGAGAAGCGTCTGGGAAAGGGCGGTGTAGGGATTCTGTGGGGCCGGGGGGAGGGACGCGGAGTGGGGCGGGGAGTAGAACAGGAAGCGGTGTTTGTGCGGCGGGCGCGCGGTAGCGAAGTGGGCATTCGGGAGCAGGGTCTCCGTGGCGGCGGCGGCGGCGGCGGCGGTGGCGGGTGGGGGTTGCAGGGTGGAGAGGAGTCGGGCGCTGAAGGTTTGGGAGAGGAAGTCGGCGAGGTGGACGGCGGAGTCCTGGGCTAGGGAATGTTGGAGGGCGGCGACGGTGTCCGGGGTCAGGTAGTGCGGGTTCATGAACCGGAGGAGGAAGGTTAGGTCGTGCTCGGACAGAGCGTCGTCGGCATTGTCGTCGTCGTCATCGTCGATAGCCCCAATGTTCCCGCCGTTCGTCGCGCCCTTGTCATTGGTATGTCGACCCGACTGCAAGGGCTCGATCCATTCCACCCGCGGCTCGTCGAACTGGTCCGCCGTCCCCTGCAACTGCTGCAGACTACTTCTCTCCGCCATCCTCTGCTCCAAGCCGAGTTCATACCCCGCCTCGCCCTCCTGCGGAATGTGGAACCACCCACTAATCGCCATCCTTACCCTCCCACCCTCTCCCTCGGCCGGTTCGCCGCCCTCGGACCCATGATACACCTCCTCCACATCGTGGAAACTCTCCCCGGGCTGGACAGCGAAGAAACTGAGCTGGTTCCACGCGGGCGGGATGACCTTACTCCATTCCGCGCGCGGGACTTTGAACACCTTTCCCCCCTCGTCTGTCCGCTCGTCGGTGGCGTAGAGGCGCAGCGCGCCGCCCCAGTGCGCCTGCCATGGCGTCGCGGGATCGGTGAGGTAGAGGATGTAGCTCACGCGGCGCGTCCCGATGACGTCGTCGTGGCAGAGGAGGTGGCAGCCGGGGACGTAGACGTTGACCGCCATGTCCGTCTTCGTCCCGCTCAGCGCGCCGCAGCCGGAGACGGCCTGGATCCATTCCCGAAATTGGGGGCCGTACAGCGCGTCGCGGAGCTGCAGCAGACTGGGCAGTTTGGCCAGGGCCGGGGCGTCCAGGCCGGAGAGGTTGGCGAGGTCGCCGGACTGGTGGATCTTGTAGATGTCGGTTTCCTTGGGCGTGAAGTGGATGTTGTCGATGATCTCGGCCCGGACGGAGCGCAGGAGAGTGTCGTCGATGAGGTTGGAGATCACGGCGTGCTTATATGGCTCTGAGGTGGCGTAGGCGGTGGCGTACTGGTTCACCGTCGTGTCGTCGAAGATGCCGGGGCCGAAATGGCCGTGGGCGCCATGGGGTGACGTTGCGGGCCGCTTGGCGTGGCCGTTGGTGGCCGCGTCGCCGTCGTCGAGGGTCTCGGCTTTGCGCTTCATCGTGTCGATAAGTTGTCGATATTGATTGAAACACAACGTCGGCAGTAAAATTCACGACCTGACGTTCAAGCTCAACCAATGGCATCGCCTCGAGGGTTTAGAGTTGCGACTCCCGGCGCGCGAGCGGGAGCGTCCGCTGTCATAGCTTCGAAGCGCCAATGACATCGGCGGCGCGGCAGCAGCAAGGCGGGAGAGCCAGTCGAACTCTCCTTGCGACTGCGTTTGCGACAGAAACATTCGATACGCGACTAGGACGCGAAACAGAGGCGCGAAGGTCGCATGGACCAGGCCGGCATCTCGGAGGTAGAGGAAGCTATAAGGTACGCCAAGGCCCCTTGCGACAATCCACCGACTTGGTCATTCAGGTCATCGCGAGCTCCTACTTCTTCTCTTGTATCATACGTTCACTTCTCCAGCAAGACTGACTGTGGCCGGCACACAGCAGCACACACGAGTACCAGTGAAGCACGATCCGTCGTCATCACCACCACGCACAAGCATACTAGCAAACTACCCACCAACCAGTTTCCCCCCCCCCTCTCACGACCCAACACACCCCAACCCCGGTGACATCCACCCTCCGCCCAACATGGCCATCACCGACACCCTCGCCGCCCACTCCTCCTCCGGCGGCCTCGTCGGCGCCCTCGTCCGCGCGGGGCTGCGCTTCCTACAGTTCATCCTCGCCATCACCGTCGCGGGGCTCTACGGCACGGACCTGCACCACGCGCATCAGGCACACGCTTACACCGACGGAAAGTGGGTCTTCGCCGAGGTCGTGGCCGGGCTGAGCGCGGTGACGTGCATTGTGTATGCGGTGCCGTTTGTGAAGAGCTGGTGGGGGTTCGCGTGGGACTGGGTGTTGTTGTACGTGGCTCCCGTCGCCCCCATGCACCCTTGTGCGTGTTCGATGACGAACGGCCGTGGCTGATTGTGTGATGTGTAGCATCCTCTGGGCCGCCCTCTTCGGCACCTTCGGCCACCTCTACATCCCCGCGCACCCCACGCCCAAGCAAGGCGGGCAGCGGCGCATGAAGCACGCCGTCTGGGTCGACCTGGTCAACATGCTGCTCTGGTTCGCCACCGCGCTGTACTCCACCTTCATCTGGTGGCGCAACCGCGGCTCCGGCCGGACGCTGCACACGGGGCGCGCCAAGGTCTAGGGGTCTGGCGCGGAGTGTAGGGGCGGGGTAGTGGACATGGCTGCTGCGCCGCCACCGCCGTATCAGTTTTGTGTGGGGTGTGGCCGCCGACCAGGGGGTGGAATGGGAATGGTGGGGTGTGGGATGCGGAGGCGGAGATGGTCAAGATGGGTGGAGGGGTCTGATCGGGGCAATGGACCTCGTTGGGGATGCTTTTGCGCTTGCTGGAGGATTACCATGCTGTAATGGACGAGGCGATGCTGCTTTACGATACCCCTATGCTGTAGTCTTGGCGTTTTGATATGTTGTTATGAGGCTGGAGTTTCATCAGCGTGATGCTTGGGAGTGCCATGAGCTTGACATGCTGAACCGGATTGCTTGTGTCCACTCGTATCGGGCGACAGTGTCGGCGATGCATTTGTGTACAAACGGCTGGAACGGACATATGAATTGTTCCTGCATCGTGATCGCCGTTCCGAAGCATCCGCAGCCTTGTCGGCATTCCCGCTGTGATGCCGAGAGAGCTGAGCTGAGCTCGAGACAGGCACATGTCAGACTCCGATCGCCGAATCACGAATCACTAGCCGGACGAAGCAGTCACTCGTGCCGTACATGGACGTCACCTAGCACCACCAAGCCCCCCGACGGGCGACTGTACGATGTTCCTCTCCGCCCTGGTCCAGAAAGCGCAACAGCTCATCGACCCCTCCGCCCTCCCCGCCCTCACCAGCAGCCCCCGCGACACCGCCGGCCGGCCCTCCAAGGCCCAGCTCTTCCGGCACCAGTTCCGCCTCCCGGACACGCAGAACCCGCTGCACGAGATCACCGCCGAGCTCACCCTCCCCGCGACCGCCGCCTCGGCCCGCCAGACCGCCAGCCCCAACCCCTCCAAGTCCCCCGGCGGCAGTGTGAAGAGCTGGGACAAGACGAACTGGGACACGCCGGCGGAGAACCGCGGGCCGCACTACGTCGGGCAGCTGCACCTCAGCGAGCAGTTCCTGTGCTTCAGCACGGTGCACACCTCCTTCCTGCCCTCCGCTTCCGCCGGGGCGTCGAGCGCGTACACGGGCCGCACGCACGGGACGGGGCCGGGCGGGAATGGGTTCACGCTGCCTTTATGTGCGGTGAGGCGGGTGGAGCGGCTGCATAGTGAGAGTTACTTGTTCGCGCTCAGTATCACGGCGTGGAATGGGTTTGAGGCTGGCAGTGAGGCGGAGGGGCGGAAGGGGGCGCCGGCGCCGCCTCGGCTGACGGTGCAGCTCGAGGGGAGCAGACAGGCCTGTGAAAGGTTTTGCGACGGGCTGAAGAAGGGGCTGCGGCAGGGGATCCGGGAGGTGGAGAAGATGCGCGTGGTGGCGCGGGAGTGCTACTCGGAATTCTTCCTGCACTCGGACTTTGACATCGAGACGGGCCGGATGAAGGCGGGAGTGGAGGGGGAGGGGAAGGAGGGGGCTGGTGGAGAGGCAGGGGAGGAGAGGAAGCCCCCGGATACTGGGTTGGGGCGGATCTTTCGTTATCCGGGCAATAGTCGCAAGCTGCGCGACCGGAGCAAGATGCGCCTCTGGCACGAGTACCTGCGGGAGAACGGGCGGAATACCACGTTGGTCCGGCAGCCAGACTTCCATCGCCTGATCCGCGTCGGGCTCCCCAACCTCTTGCGCGGCGAGATATGGGAGCTGACGTCCGGCTCCTTCTACCTGCGCCTGCAGTCGCCCAAGCAATACGAGGAGACCCTCGCCAAACACGAGGGCGAGCAGAGCCTGGCGATCGAGGAGATCGAGAAGGACCTCAACCGCTCCCTCCCGGAGTACGCGGGCTTCCAGTCCCCCGTCGGCATCGAGCGCCTGCGCCGCGTCCTGACCGCGTACAGCTGGACCAACACCGACGTCGGCTACTGCCAGGCGATGAACATCGTCGTGGCCGCCTTACTCATCTACCTCTCTGAGCCCCAAGCCTTCTACCTCCTCGCCACGCTCTGCGACCGCCTCCTCCCGGGCTACTACAGCCAGACGATGTACGGCACGCTGCTCGACCAGCGCGTCTTCGAGAGCCTGGTGGAGCGCACGATGCCGGTCCTGTGGTCCCACCTCCAGCGCCACGACGTCCAGCTCTCCGTCGTCTCGCTGCCCTGGTTCCTGAGCCTGTACATCAACAGCATGCCCCTCATCTTCGCCTTCCGCGTCCTGGACGTCTTCTTCCTCGAGGGGCCCAAAGTCCTCTTCCAAATCGGTCTGGCGATCCTGCGCATCAATGGGGAGGAGCTGCTGGACGCGACGGACGACGGGACCTTCATCAACGCGCTGAAGGCCTACTTTGCGCGGCTGGGGGAGTCCGCGCACCCGCGGAGCGAGAACGCGAAGCACCGCGCCATCACGCACTTCCAGGCGCTGATGGTCGTGGCGTTCAAGGAGTTCGAGGGCATCACGCAGCACACCATCGCGGAGCAGCGGGCGAAGCTGAAGGGCGGCGTGATGGAGTCGATTGAGAGTTTCGCCAAGCGGACCTCGATCCGGAATCTCGGGCCGGAGAGCAAGCGGCTGAGCGGGAATGATCTGGGCTTCTTGTACGATCGCTTCTACGCGGTGCTGTACGAGCGGCAGCAGCGCGCGCAGACGCTGCAGGCAGAGCGGGAGCGCCGGACCAAGGCGGCGAGGGCGCGGGGTGCGGTGCAAGGGACGGGGGCGGCAGAGGAGGCGGTGGCGATGGGCCGCGTGGCGCTGGGGGCCACGAGTACCACAGGCATGGGGTACGACGCCTTCCGGGAGTTTCTGGCCGGGGTGGCGAGGTGGGCGGTGACGGACTCCCCTTCCTCGCCCACCAAAGCGCACTTCGCCGCCGAGGAGAAGGCGGCGGGCGCGGGCGCGAACGGGTACTTCGGCACCGGCTCCCTGCGCTCCCGTGCACCGAGCCTGTTGCCGAGTAGTAGCAGTAGTCCCTGGGGCGCGGGCCCGGAACCCGCCGACCACGATTTCCTGCAGCGGCTGTATGGGAAGTGGGACGCCGGCGCGCAGGGGACGCTGAGTCTGCAGGACGTGGTGTCCGGCTTGGCGCCCGTGAAGGGGGGGCGGGATATCATGGGGACGATTGCGTATTTCTTTGAGCTGTATGATGATGATGGGAATGGACGGGTGGATCGGGAGGGGATACTGCGGATGAGCGAGGGCTTGCTGTTTTTGAGTCGGAGGGGAGTGGAGAGTGGTGGGAGCGGGAAGGGGGAGGAGGGCGGGGTGGGGAAGAGGGGAAGGGACGAAGAGTTTCTGGGGGCGGTCAGCGCGTTTATTAGGAGGTGCTTTGAGTATGCCGATCCCGGGGAGAAGGATGCGGTGGAGGAGGGCGTGGACCTGCTGGACTTGTCCGACTCACAGAACCAGATCCCGCGGCAAGGACCCCAGGAGCCGGACCACCCTCTCGCGACCCCGCCCGCCTCGGCCGCAGACCCCTCCCCCAACTCCTCCGGCCAGACGACCCTGCTCTCCCCACCCAAACCCGTCCCCGACGCCCACAACGTCGCCCTCGACCCCTCGAGCCCCGTGCACATCACGCTCCCCACCTTCCGCATGCTGGTCCTCGCCGACGAGACCCTCGAGGCCTTCTTCGACGCCGGGTTCGCGAACAGCTTCCACCTCGCCGATGCGCCCTTGCCGAGCAGCACGGTGACGTCGGTCAGTATGCTCAGCCCGTCGCTGTCGTCCGCATCCGGCTTCGCCTCGCCATCGGCGGCTTCTTCGTCGGCGGCTTCGTCGGCTGCGGTGGCGGCGGCGGCGTCGGAACTCCGTCTCCCGCTCCCGCCTTCCGC
>JAWDJV010009820.1:0-16669 GCA_033119285.1 Teratosphaeriaceae sp. CCFEE 6253
TGGGACAGCTACCAACACCACCGGCACAAGAACGAAGCGTACGACGAGATAGCGAAGGCATGGGCGCTGGTGATCCGTGAGGCGTCGAAGAGGGCGGGAGGTTTCCACTTGCAGTTTGGCGGATGGGATCAGAAGCTGGTGGAGCACAATCAAAAGAGTGGTGGGAAACTGGAAGAAGCAGTGAATGAGCTACGGCTGGCGTTGGGCTTCATGCAAGCTGGGGCGAGCAGCTCGCCAGCCGGGGTATCGGATGAGAGAGCGAACATCAGGCAGCAGCTGTTCTCGGGAAGCTATGGGCAACAGCTGGGCGTTGGGCATGGTGGGTGGTAGGTTCCAAATGGCCTGGCAGGGGCTGATAGGCTTCGTGCACGACATGCATGGCGTTGGCGGTGCAATTACAGGGTGGGCTCACGAAGACGGATGAAGGCATCCGAGAGGCATCAGCGTTCAGCGCAATTATTGGAGCAACCCTTCGTAAGCATGCCAGATTATGCAAGTATCTACGACTACTACGACCTCACACTGTCCATTATTTACAGACTATGTGGTGCGCGCCTTCCCAATTTTGGGATGGTCCGTGCTGCGGCGCGTCAACTTCGATCGCGACCTCCCTTCACATTCAAGAGCTTGCACGCACATGGGCGCGATCTCACATTCGCCCCGTTACTCTCCACTTCAACCTTGATACAACCTCACATTCTGCTTGTGCTATAGTCGCACTGTTGGACATACTCGTTCGCAATCGTGCCACTCAGGAAGACTGCGAGCTCATGTCCTCTCTCGCCACGCGTTCTTAGTCTTTCGCACTGGTAGAAACAAGCGAAAACCAACAGGTTACAACTAGGCCATGGCGATCTTCCCTGACGTCCCCGGCATGGCCGTCACCATCGATGTCCACGGCCGGGATGTCCTCGAGTACGACGATGATGAGAATGACACAGCCGAAACCGCTACAGTCTCGAAGTACGTTGAAGCAGTGTCTGGAGCAGAATTCGGGATCGCCTTCCGTTTCAAGCCTGAAGAATACCCCTTCGGCGATGACAGCATCCAGTATAGATACTATGTCGACGGGACCCGTGCAAACAAACGGACACACCGACTGAAGGACATCCGTGGTGGACACCGGATTGTGACGCAGGGCGCAGTCCGCGGGAGCCACGATACTCGAGTGTCACAGGCCATGCTCTTCTCGGAGCTGACAGTTGGTACGCTGTCTTTCCCTCTCGCGCCCAAGGCCCATGACCTCGCTAACCTGTTCTCAGGCGACGATCCGCCGGACGCGAGTCTGATAAACAAGCTAAGTGACCTCGGGACTATCCGGGTGGAGTGCTACCGGGTCTATACGGTGCCCGTCGCTAGGGAGCCACCTAAGGCTCGAGCGCGAAGTTTCGAAGAGGGCTACGATGGCGAAGAGAGCGAAGGCGCTCGCCGCGGCAGCCGCGGTCGACTTGGAGCCGGCCCAGCTGATTCCTGGTGGGCGTATCTCGGAGAAGAACTTGAAGGGGATGGCGCTTACTCATCAAGCTACGTGGGTGAACACTGCGTGTGTGCTATCGATACATCGCTAACGAGAGACAGAATGGGCCCTGCTGTACCTTTTCCAGTGCATTCGGGCCCGACCCAACCGGCGACTCATCAATCCGTGCGCCGAGACGCCGGGCCGGTGGCTAACTTCGTCTTCAAGTATCGCTCACGTTGTAAGTCTGACAAGGCGGCCCCGAGTTCGACTCGGACTTCAATGGTACTAACCGTCATAGCTGCACTGCAAGCACTCCATGTCATTCCACGAACACCAACACCCGTGCCACTGGAGGAGCGACCAGTCGATGAGCTATCGATGGAAGAGATGCGCGAGCTTCTGCGGCGACAGCGGGTGAGTGCGGGCTCTTAGTCAGGCCTATGTGAACGGCCGCATGCTAACTTCTATGAGGCGAGCGGAGCGTTGAGTATCAAGCAGGAGGTCAAGCGTGAGCGCCACACCGCTTTCGACGTCGACGACGAAGACGCCATCGAAGTAGTCTCGCATCGTAACAAGAAGAACCGCATGAGCGATGCCGGCCACAGCGGGATCGAGGTCGTTGACCTGTGCGGCGATTGAGATCCTTCGGGGAGCGGCACAACCGGCAGACTCATACTAAGGACATTGGCGGTGGGACGCCACAGCACACCGTAACGCGAAGGTGCGCAAAACGGATGCAGTCGTGCCGCACAGGCCTTGCCGAGCGCCGTCAGGGCAACGGCGGCACCGGAGAGCTTCTTATCTTGTCACAATACCCTGTATAAGTAATGGTGATGCCTACATGCACCTTGTGCTGACAACCAGGCCTCGATTTCGCTAGGCGGTCACAGCCTCACTCACGAGATCTATGTATGGCGCGACGTGATGAGCATACATGTTCGCTGTTATACCAATCATGTAGGCACACATTTACATGGCAGCCCACCACACCTCGACACGGCTGCCCGGCTTGACCCCTACGACGACCCATTCGTCGCGTTGGGCGCCTTGTACCCGGCTTCCGCCAACCCCTCACCCAAGGCCTTGAGCGCCTTGTCAATGTCCCCCCTCCCAGGATCCGTGACACTGACGCCCATATGCCCGAACCGGACATACTTGGTCGCGATCTCCTTGTGCAGGCCTCCGGCGAAGATGACGCCCTTCTTCATCAGGCTCGGCAGCACAGCAGGCGGCGTCATGCCGTCCGGCAAGTAGATGGCCGTCATCCCGTTCGCCTGGTTCTCCGGCTTGGAAGCCAACTGCTTGAGCCCGAGGTCCGCGACGGCCTTCTTGATCTTCTGCGACGTCTCGCGGTGCACCGCGAACCGCTCGTCCATCGACTTGGACAGGATCTGCGTGAGCGAGGTGTGCAGCGCGTGAATGAGCTGCGGCGACGGGGTGGCGAAGTAGGAGGGCTTCTTGGCCTCGTAGTTCTGCATGATGGGCAGCCAGTTCTTCCAGCTGCCGAAGTAGGAGTTTGGCGGTGTCTTGCGGCCCTTGAAACGCTCGATGGCGCGGCCGGACGCCATGACGATGGAGAGGCCGGCGGGGCAGCCGATGGCTTTTTGAGAGGCGGTGATGACACAGTCGATGTTCCAGTCGTCGAAGCGGAGCTCTTCGCAGCCGACGCTGCAGACGCCGTCCACCACTATGAGGGTATCGGGTGATACGCGGCGGACGAGCTCGGCGACGGACTTGATCTCGGACAGCACGCCGGTGGAGGTGTCGGTGTGCGTGATGGTGATGAGCTTGTAGTCCTTCTCCTTCAGCGCCTTCTCGATCTCGTCCTGCTGCGGGCGGTCACCGATCGCCGCTTTCAGCTGCGTGGCCTTGACGCCATAGGTCTCAAAGCAGTCTGCGAAGCTGTCGGCGAAGTAGCCCGTGTGCAGGACTAAGACATCGTCACCCGGCTCAGACAGGTTCGCGGCGACTTGGTCCCAGCCCAGTGTGCCGGAGCCGGAGATGACAAAGGGTTGCACGGCGGGATCCGAAGTGAGGAAGAGCTTGCGCAGCATGGACAGAGTCTCGCCGAAGGTTTCCACGAATGGCTGGCCGACATGGGACTGAGAGAAGTGGCTCATGGATTGGAGGACCTCATCGTCGAACTCGATGGGTCCCGGGATGAGGAGGGTGGGATGCGGCGGTTGCGAAGACATCTTGGCGGGTGCGTCGCTCTTGCTCTCTATCTCTTGCTCTACTTCTTGAGTCGTGGAAAAGGCACGAGTCTGCTGGTGTGGCTTCTGCGGTGATCGTTGTATGGGCGTCCACTCAAGGTCGTCCGACGGGCTGCTGTCGCGTTCGATGCTGAAAGGGGTGTTCAATGGCACGTGGGCATTGGTGGTGAGGTGTCTGGAGATCAGACTGAGGCGGTCCTTGGGCGCCAGCTTGAAGAGTCGATGAGGGGCACGCACGAGAAGTCGAAGCGGGGCAGCGGCAGCCAGATCTGCGATGACGTTCTCGTTTGAATAATGATGAACCGATTGGGACGGTGTTTGCGGTGGTCTGGCTTTCGAAAAGGGCGCGAGAAGAACTGGTGCGCGGGAAGTCTATGCAGGTGCAGAAATGTCGAATCACAAACCGGAGATGTCGTCAAATCATGGTGGTCAATGCGCCCCTGAATTGCCGCAGGCTCTTCCAATGGCTCGGGTTGTATGTAGGAGGTAGCGAAGGACGAAAGCCACGTGCTTCCCTTTCGAGTACATGTAGCGCTACGAGATCATCTTCGCTGGTCATTGGCTACGCGGCGTCCAATGCTCAGTCCAGTCCTATCCACCTCGTCAAGCATTCTTCAGATCTCTCAGCCTTACCGGAGATCCCTCCACAGCGGCACAGCGGCACAGCGGCAGCTCCCCCGCAGCCCCACCTGCCCTCCCGCAGCCGTTCCTGCATCGACCTCGTCCACGCGATCGCATACGCTCACCAGAACACACAACATGGCGTCCCGTCTCGTCCTCGTCCTCGGCGACCTCTTCATCCCAGATCGCGCAATAGTACGCCCCAGTCTGCCGCCCAACATGAAAGGCCGTCCCCCGAGCTGACGGCTGGGCGTAGGACATTCCCGCAAAGGTATACATCAACCACGGCTGATCCACGGGGCTGTACTGACGGCCGTCGTACGCGGGTGCAGTTCAAGAAGCTCCTCACCCCCGGCAAGATCTCGCAGATCCTTTGCCTCGGGAATCTGACCTCGCCCTCCGCCTATCAATTCCTGCGCCAACTTGCCCCGGACCTGCAGCTCGTGAAGGGCGACTTTGACATACCCCTCACAACCCCCAACACCCAACCGCCGCTCGGACAGCAGACTGCAGGAGAGCCGGCGCCATCCTCCTTTCCCATCCCGACGGCCCTGAGTAAGGTCGTCACGCACGGCAGCCTGCGCATCGGCTTCACGCACGGCGACTCCATCCTCCCGCCCGGTGACCCTGATGCGTTACTCATTGCCGCGCGGCAGATGGACGTCGATGTGCTATGCTGGGGCGGGACGTGCCGGTTCGAGGCGTACGAGATGGAAGGGAAGTTCTTCATCAATCCGGGCTCGGCGACCGGGGCGGTGAGCTGGTTGGACGAGACATTAGGAGAGGATGGAGAGGAGGAGGGCACGACGCCGAGCTTCGTGTTGATGGATGTGCAGGGAGACGTGCTGGTGTTGTATGTGTACCAGTTGAAGCGTGATGCGGAGGGGGCGGAGACGGTGGGCGTGGAGAAGGTGTCTTTTCGCAAAGAGGGACGGGCGGCGTGAGGAGGCCAGAAGGAGGGTGGAGGAGGTGATGCTTGGAAGGGGGTCGGTGGGATGATTGGGATGACTGTGTCGGGAGTGGAGCAGCCTAGCACTGCACTTGATCCCACTGCAGCTGGTTCCACAACGCAGACACCTGTTGGACACATGGGATCCTCTTGGTAGACAGCACTACCGTACAAGAACCGCGCCTCGAGAGGTCAGTCAGTACTGCATGGGCAGACGATGCCAAGGGTCAGCTTCTGAACATCGCATCTGCACCTAGCTGCCGGGACCCGCAATCGCGCGCTTGACAGCCCACGATGAAAAGCCATGCGGGTCCACCTCTTCCCCAGTCTTGTCTGCACTGTGCATGCCGCTACCGGTCGTACTCCGGCGGTACCTCGTGCCCGGCTCGGTACAGCGGAACCGCGCCTCCGTCCGATCGATCTCTTTAGTGGGCCCAGACAGCCGCGCAACGTCTTTCCTGGTCCTGCGCGCAGTATTCGAGATTGGTGAGGTCTAGGCAAATTATACACATACATGTGGGGATGAGCAAGTGCGATCGGGAACGAACATCCGGCGTCTGCAGGCGATCCGCGACAATGTTGTACCGAGGACTCGGTTCCCCAACCCCAGTTTGGATGCGCCAAGCGCGGGGAACGAACCCCACATGCATCATTTGCTCACGAGGTGCGTGCGGGCCAAGGTTCAACGGACGATCTCCCCTTCGGCTGGGCGAGCCGCGAATGAGAGGCGACGCGAGTAATCGCACCTCGCGATGAACCTTTCACTCCCTCGTGGCGGACATGCTCCAGTGCGCTTACTTCCCACGTTCTCACACGTCCTCCGCTCTTACCACGCCTGCGGTTGGTCGGAGCGTGTTGACGGGAATACGCTGGATGTACGATCTCGCATGAGTTGAGGACATCTTATCATACAGGCCTAGGACGAACCTATTATTCCGCCTTGTGCGCCGGAGCATATACTGGACAGCAACGGACGTCGCGGATTGGGAAGCGGGAGAACAATCAGTCTGCGACAGGTGGACGAGGACGAAGTGATTGGTGGCTGGATTATGGCCGGGCGAGACCCCGGTTGAAAATACCCAGCATGGATACCAGGCATGGCGACTTCCAGGGACGAAGCGAGACAGTGCTGGCCGTCACCATCTCCATGGTGGTCCTATCCACCCTCTTCGTCTTTTTCCGCATTCTCGCGCGCGTGACGATTGTCAAGAGAGTCTCCTGGGACGACTACTGCATGATCGGCGCTTGGGTACTTGCATGCGGTCTCGCAATCGCCATCTGCTATGGCTGCGCCTGGGGACTTGGACGCCACGAGGTCGACGTCCCGAACGACTGGGACTCGACGCAGCGCAAGGCCAACTTCGCCTTCACGGTGCTGTACCAGCCGGCGTTGATGGCGCTCAAGACCTCCATCATCCTATTCTACCTCAGCTTCGCCACCACGCACCTGGTCTTCAAGTGGGCGTGTATCGCCACGTTGGCGGTGGTCAATGCCGGAGGTCTCGCGCTCACGCTCGTGACGATCTTCCAATGCCGCCCGGTCTCCGCCACCTTCGACGTGCTCACGCCGGCGAACGCGAGCTGCACCGACATCGTCACCATATTTCTCTCCTCCACGCCCCTAAACCTAATCACAGACTTTGCCATCTTGTTCCTGCCCATGCCGATCCTGACCAGCATGCGCCTGCCACGCAAGCAGAAGATCATCCTGATCGTGACCTTCAGCTTCGGCATCTTCGTCATGGCCGTGGACGTCGTGCGGATCGCCTACCTGCAGGAGGCTTCGCAGACCCGTCTGAGCGAGATCCAGAGCCAGAGTGGCGATTCGTCGCGGAACAGCGTCGACTCGGACGCCTCCTATTACACCTCGTTCAGCTACATGTGGAGCGTCATCGAAGTGCATGTCGGCATCATGTGTGCCAACGTACCGGGCCTCAAGCCGCTGGTGGCTCGCTTCTTGCCACAAATGCTGCGCGATGCAGACGATGCGCCGTCCAAGTCCGGATCACTCTCGATTCCCATTGGCACGGTGGACATGGCTGTGGCTCAGCGGATACCTTCCGTGCCAGACGCTCCTCAAGAGCCTCCGGATGTGCACCATCGAGACTTTGGCAGCCAGTCCGGCCCCGTGGATGACGATGGACCAATGGGCATGATGGACTTCTTGACGACTCCAGATATGGCGGAGCTTCCACCTAGTATGCAGAAGCTGCAGCGCACCGACACGGCGCTGACGAACACGTCCCGGCATACTCGACCCGATACGCCTACCTTCTACGACTTTGTCAACATGAGCGGGAAGAAGTCCATGGTCCATATGACGACCCGGGAGTCCGTCTTCCCGATCTCGGCCGTGACGGTGCTTTTCTTCATATGGGGCTTCGAGTATGGTCTTTTGGACGTCCTCAACCAGCAGTTCCAGAAGGTGGCACGCATGACTCCGGGCCAGAGTACCGGGATCCACAGCGCGTACTTCGCCGGCTACGCCCTCGGGCCTCCTCTGGTGGGCAAGTTCACGCTTCAAAAATGGGGATTCAAGGCCTGCTATTCCATCGGGCTCAGCATCTTCGCATCCGGAGTCTTGATCTACTGGCCTGCTGCTGTGCTCACCTCGTTCCCTGCCTTCATCATCACCAACTTTATCGTGGCCTTTGGACTCTCCATTCTGGAAGTCGCGGCCAACCCGTTCATCGCTCTCTGTGGACCCATGGAGTATGCTGAAGTCCGGTTGAACTTGAGTCAAGGCGTGCAAGCCGTTGGGAGTGTAGTGGTATGATTTTGACGTGTGAAGCCGCCTTGGCAGAAGCCCATCGCTAATCTCGTTGCAGGCCCCACTTATCGCGAACAAAGCCTTCTTCCAGAAGTCGTTCCATGCACCGTCTCTGATCGACACCCAGTGGGCCTACCTCGGTATCAGTCTGGCGACGCTGTGTCTGGCCATGTGCTACTTTTACGTCCCGTTGCCGGAGGCCACCGACGAGGAGCTGGAGGATGCTGCGGAGCGGATGGACAGCGCCAACAAGGCCAAGATCTCCGGCGTCCAAATCATCTGGATCACCCTCGGCTTTGGTGTGTTTAGTCAATTCTGCTACGTCGGTGGCCAAGAAGTCACGGCGTCTCTGTTCAACAACTATCTCGCGGCCGTTCAGCCGTCCTACGATGCTGCGAATTGGAGCGCGATCGCGCACACAGCCTTCGCCGTCTCACGCTTCCTCGCCGCTGGCCTTGGCCTCTGGATCAAGCCCCGGATCCTCCTGCTGGCCTTCTTCATGGGTGCCATCGTCTTTGAAGTCCTGGCGATGAACTACCGCGGCCAAACCGGTACCGCAATGCTAGTCATGGCCTTCTTCATGGAAGGGCCCATCTTCTCCCTCATCTTCGCCCAGTCTCTCCGCGGCATGGGCCGCCACACCAAGCTCGCGAGCGTCCTCCTGACCTCTGCCGTGAGCGGCGGCGCGGTGTTCGCGCCCATCTCGTCGCACATCGCCAACAAGGATGGACGGCCGATGTACAGTCTCATCGTGGCCGTCGCTGCCTTCGCAGGCGGGTCCGTGTTCGCGCTGTGGCTGAACGCGAGTGCGCAGGTGCGGGCTCAGGTCGACCCTATCAAGGATGCTACGACGCCGCCGGGCAGTAGACCGAGATCGACGGACAGTCGAGCAAGTAGGGCGCTGAGCTTCTTCAGCATGCGGAAGAAGGCCGCGGGAGCCTCGGCGGAGACGGAGTGGCGAGAGCGGAAGCCCGAGGAGCTGCGCGATCATGGGTAGTGGCTAGCGTCTTAGCAGGGAGCATGCCGCCATAATACCATATGTTGGATTTGCGATGGTGCTGGCATTGTCCAATGGATGGTCCTGCTTCCCAACGGCTCGTTCATCTCGCCATTTATTGGGAACCCGAGGTAGCAAATGCGTTGCGTTGAATACATGTATGCGTGTTGCCGGCCGTCAAGCTCGAAGGACACCAACCATCTCCATTTCCACGTGACTTCCACAGGTCCCTACCTGTACGTGACTGCGACAGTTGAGGCTGGATTGATACGACCGATCCTGCCCAGCGTGAAGGTGGGAGAGTCCAGCAGTGCTTGCCTCGTCGAGGCCGGTTGCTTCTTCGTTCTTATCGTGCACCTTTCTTCTCGAGCTCTCCTTACAGCGGTTTAGACATCTTCCGCCTACAAATGACAGCGTACAGCTATCAATTGCCCACCCAGACATATCATCGAACAGCAGTACACCAAGCAGTGATGCATCCCACAACCAGTCTCGCTCTCGCTATGGCTGGCCTCGCCGCCGCTCGATTCTCCACCAGCTAGGTAGCAGTCGTCTTGACGACAGCGTCTGCGGCGTTGGTCAGGCCGAACGGGCAGTCTGGCTGTGGCACACCAGTTGACATGTGAGCTTTTCTTTGCACCGTGGCCAAGTGTGGATACTCATCAGAGCCCAGTATCATCGACACCTGTCTTGGAACAGAGTATGCAATGCTCGATGCCTACGCAGCCAACGACTGGGACTGCAAGTGTACCTGGATGAGCGCCGTCTTGACCTGCTACGCCAACTGCCCGACGGATCTCCGTACGCCCGGCGTGCAGCAGCAACAGACTTCGACATGCAACACTGCTAAGACGTAAGGCTCTCTACACCTAGTCTTTCGTTGTACCGCAGGACTAACGATGGCTGGTAGGTATCCTACAACCTCGTCCTCCCTTTTCAGTGCCGCCTTGACCACGAGCACTCTATCACCCCACTCCACTGCATCCGCATCCGTCACTCTCGCCGGCGTGACCGAGAATGCGGGCCTCGCGAGCACGACATCCTCTGGGGCCGCTGGTGCTTCTGTGGCGACCGCCTCGTCATTTGGGTCTGCTGCAGCACCCACCTCCAAGTCCGCTGGGGCCGCGCAGATCGCTCCGGCTGGGTTGGCGGCCGTTCTGGGTTTGATGGCGTTCTTGTGAGTGCAAGTGGATACTGTGTCTGCTTCAAGAAGCATTCGGAAGCTTGGACAAGCTTATTTTTGGACGGCCGCGCTCGTGTTGTGAGACGTATGGGCATGACAAGACGGTAGCGAGGCCTCGGACGGCTTGATTCATATGGTGTAGCCGTCAGAATCATCGGTGGTTCCGAATTGCATGATGCTTGCGGTCACGCCATACTGCTATGGCCCGGACTGTCTCAAGACTGGCCAGCCGTGCATGCACTTTCGTCAGCGGCCGGTCCCCATCACTGCCTCGCTTGCGAGGGCGCGGACAGCCGCAGGAAGCCTGGAAGCTTGCTGGTGTAGGCGACATCACCGTGCGCTATAGCGGGAAGAGACCTTTTCCATCGTTCATCATGCAACAGGATCACCCCGTAGTTCTTGTCAAAAATGCACGGTCCGAGCATCATCCCCGTATCTTGCGACGCATGCGAATCGAGCTGCAATAATGGCAGCAGGTAGCCGCAGCACGGCGCTGTCCTATATCTTGCATTTGTCGCAACACCGATCTGCACGTTTGCAGTCCTGCTCACGCGGACGCAACACGTGTGGCTCTACCAGAGCTCTTCAGATATTCAGCTCTTGGCTTCTAGACAACAGATGCAGCTTTTTGCTCTTGAACAGGGCACGGCTCTTGGCTTTTACTCCGACGCGCGCACAGCAGCTTGCTCTTTACGGCGCGCTCTTCTCAGTCTGATAACACATGCTCTTCTAATGCAGATCGTGCCCCCCAAATCATACAGCCACATCTATTACTGTCTTCCGCGCCCCCAATTGCATCGAGCGAGCCAGGCGAACGCGCAAGGCGAGGACCGAGTATAGTATCGTCTGACCCAGGACTGCTTCAGTAGGGTTGGAAGCCTCGCGCGCGGCCTCGATAGCCGCCGCGGTAGCCTCCGCGCGGTGCGAAAGGCGGCGGAGCACCGTAGCCGCCTCCTCGACCGCCCATGTAGGGACCGCCTCCGTACCCGCCCCCGAAGCCACCACCTCGACCTCCTCGAGGGCCTCGAGGTCCTCCCATGCCTCCACCTCCACCTCCTCCTCGGCCCCCTCGGGTCATGCCTGGCAGATTGGTGCGCTTGGGAACGACCTGGGATAACGTCAGCGCCACTTCGCACCCTCTAACACTCCCTCCCTCTTCTTACCTTGATCGCCCGCCCCCGGAATTGACTATCGTTCAGCACCAATGCCTGCGTGACCAGCTGCGGCTCCGTGAACTCCACATACGCATAGCCCTTCGGATGTCCCGTGAACTTGTCCAGCAATATGGTCACCCGATTGATCGGCCCCGCGGTCTGGAAATGCGCCTGGATCTCCTCCGGACTCGCGCCGTAGTCCACATTGCCGACGAAGATACTCCGACCGTCAATGTCCTCTTTGCTCTCCCGCAGGCTGTCCGTCTGCGCGTCGATGCTTGCCTGCATTTCGCGGAGCTTGGCCGCCTCGGCCTCCATTTCCTGCACGCGCTTCTTCATCGCCGCGATCTCCTCTTCGTCGCCGGCATCGTCGTCGTCGGGCGCGCGGTCGAGTTGCTCATCGTCGGATCGCTGGAGATCGTCTGTGTCGGCCATTGTGAAGGAATATATGTTCTGGTGAGGTTTGGCGGGTGTTCGAGAATGGGAACCAGAGGTACAGCTCCGATGCAGACACAACGACAACAACGAAAGAGTGTTATTGGAGGCTACGGGTGGATGCAGGTGAATGCAAAGTCGACGCGCCATCGTTCGCGACCAAGGAGCATGGAGCATAGATGAAGCTAGCGTTGGAATGAAGCCTGAGGCATGATCTGTTTCAGAGGTGGGTGACAGCGACGACATGAAGACTCCTCAAGAACGGCATGAGCGTCGATTACAAGCATGTGCGCCTCTCATTGGGGCCGACATATCTACACAACCACCCACCGACAGCGTCGTAGACTGCCGAATGTCCTCCTCCTCTTCAGCTCGCGGTCCCCGAAACGACACCCCAACTCCCCACTGCCTTCCATCCAGCTCCGCAGACTCGATGCACAACGACCGTTCCATCATCAACACCCCCACGGACCACTTCTACTCCTGCCCGAAGCCGACCGTCTCCTCCACCGCCCACAGCAGCTTCGACTGCAGCGCCTCATTGGTCTTGTACGGCGGCAGATCCAGCCGATTGAAGCACGTGTGACTCTTCGGCAACTGCTGCTCCTCCCCGCTCTTCTCAATCGTGAAGCGTCTCGGCCCATCACTCCCTTGCAAGTCCTTGAAGCCGTTGACCGGGATTCGGCTGGTTCCCGTCGCGAATTGCAGCAGGCGTGACTTTTGCTCGGCGTCCCACCCTCGAATGCACTTCCAGAAGTTCTGAATGACTGGGTCCGACTCCGTGTAGCCGCGGTAGTCGGTGTGCTTCTTCCAGTCGTCCACGTCGATGTCCGCGATGCCGCCGATGAGGAGCTCGAGCTCGCGCTCGTCGAAGACGTTGACAAGGTCTGCGGGGATGAGCTCGTGGAACCCTGCGATGAATGCGTTGAATTGCTCATCGACCCGCTTCTCGATGCGCCATTGCGTGATGAGTCTGGATCACGTTAGCAAATATCCACAACGGCACCCTTGCGGTCCAGCTTACTGAACGTATTCCGTCTTGTTCTCGTTCGTCACCTCGATGTCCTTCCCACCCGGCTTGAGCTCGACCGTCACCTTCTCGCCAAAGCGCTCATCTTCCACGGAGAAGGTGCTGTAGATGACATCGGTGATGTCGTTCTCCATCGTCCAGCTGAGCGTCCGGTGGAACTCGGCATCTACGCCCTCCATGTCCTGCAGCGTCACCTTCTTCCTCAGGATCATCTTGTAGAAAGCTCCAATAAAGAACGCGTCCAAGAATCGTCGGTGGAAGATAGCCAGCCCCACGACTCTGCCGATGAACTTGAAGTACCCAAGATGCTCCGGGTTGATGCCCGAGTGCGGGTTGATCTGCAGCGTGTAGTTGTCGTGGGCGCTGTACTCGAACAGGCAGTAGAACGGGTTGAACATCTCGTGCGAGAGCAGGAAGAAGAACTCTCGCGACAGACCACCGTAGTCCAGCCCATCTTCGCCATCGAACTTGATCATCAGCCGCTTCTTCAAGTCGTTCGGCGATTGACGCATAATCTCCGCATACGAGTCCTCGAAGATATGCGTACGCCGCACCTTGACGTGGCATTGGCCACTCAGGATGCGCAGCGCGGGCTGCGAGCGGAAGTAGATGAGCTTCCTCCTGAAATCGCGTTTATACTGGGGCACGTTTTGATCCAGCGAAGACGGCAATCTCGGGTCGTCCCACGTCGTCGTCTTCGTGTTATGGTCAACAAAGTACACACGCGCGGTGTTGGTAAGGCGCATCTCCCACCCGCTCGGCAGAGGTCCGAGTTGAGACACCGGCTGTTGCTGGATGGTGCTATTACCAGTCGCGTTCTGGCCGTACATCCGGATGTACTGCTGCCGTCGAGGGTCCACCCAAGTCGTAGTACGAGTGTTGTGGTCCACGAAGTACGCTCGGCCTTCTGGAGTATGCCGTTGTTCCCAACCAGCTGGCAGCTCACCTGTGCCTGCTGTGGTAGCTCCAGTAGCCACCATCTGCGCGGCGCTAGCGGCATTGGCAGCATTGGCGGGCGTATGCGCAGGCGGGCTTCCTCGAGCGTCGGCTGAGAGCGTGGGGCTGTTAGCACCAGTCCTATCCTCCGGCAGCATGCGCTGCTGATGCCGATCGCGCTCCAAATTCTGCTGCTGCTGCATCTGCACCCTCTGCTCTCCGGCGTTGAACGCCGCCGTAGGCCGCACCCAAGTAGTCTGCCGGGAGTTGTGATCCACGTAGTATGTCCTTCCCAGATTGTCCTCACGCCTTTCCCAGCCGCCCGGTAGTCTGCCTTGCGCATCCTCGAACGCGCTGAAGCCGGATCCATCCGCCCTCCTAGTGCCGGATGTGCCGTTGGTAGATGCGCCGGCCACCTGCGGAACAGATGTGGCCGTGCTCTGCCGAGATGGGGCAGCAGAGCCGTTCGTGGTGCTTGTCGGCCGTTCGGGGTGCAGTGATGCAGTCGACTGTGCACCAGCGGGTGTTGAAGGTGTCAGTGCACCGTTCGTGTTGCTGGAGGAGCCGGCTGCGGATATGGATGGCCTATTGGCGTTGTTGCCGTTGGCTATTGGCGCCCTAAGGTTCGTGGAGAGGTTGAGGATAAGCTTGCCGTTGACCACCATATTGTCATTCGACTTGCGCAGGTCTCTGGTGAGCATTTCTGTTGCTGTCAGCATGAATCCCGAGGGCCTGAAGGTCAGCCATTCGCTTACCGTCACCGCCCGCATCCAGGTCCATGACGCTTCCGACGCGCACATTGACCACGCCGAGAAAGCCTTGGTCCTTCTTCTTGAACTTCTTCTGGTCAAAGATCTGTACTGCGAGGATGCTCTCCTCGTTGACTCGCCTACACTTGGGTCAGTATCGGCGCTGTCCCACGGCTCTTGATGCATGCTACGCACATGTCGAAGCTCTCATTCCAGTATGGATTGAGCGTCTTCTTGATCACGCCTGTCGTCCTCGTCTGCTCGCCGCTGATGGTAGCGACCGCGAACGGATCGGGAAAGCCTGATTAATCCTATCAGTCTGGGCTCTCTTCCGTACAGCACGCCCGTGACATACGGAAGACATCTCGTTTGTACAGGCCATCCGCGGCGATGACTGCCACATAAGTCAGCCTTCCACATCCGCTCGATCATGGGCCGCCGTGCTCTTGCGTACTGGTCACCCTCAGGTTCGCCTGCGCCGGGAGTTCCATGCTGCCCTGCTGTTGCGCTCTCGTGCCTCACCGGCAACTCCACTATGCGCAGCCCACCATCCACCGCAATGATAGGCAGGCGAAGATAGCGATGTCGTTGGCGCCGTCGATGTTCCGAGTATGCGGTGCTCCAGGCGGCGCTGGGAAGGATGGGGTGGGCTGTTGTGGCTGTGCCTCCCGCACTTATGTCACGCAGTCGCCGGCGTCCAGAAGTCGTCGTGAATGCGCGCAACACGCCGTGCACGAAGATGAGGATGGAGTGAGCGATGCTGTGGCGGCTACCGGCTAGGTAGACCACGTCACTTGGCTTGGTGTTGATGGCACACCTGCAGCGTTCAGAGAAGCGCCGTCGCCTCGCCCCGCCTTCCGCATCTGGGGCGGGAGTACCCTTGGCATGTCGTTACGCGTTCAAAGGACTGTACATTATTGAAGAGCGCATCTCGCACGGCACTCGAACGTCACGGACGATGCGATCAGTCACCTGGCCATTCGACAAACGCCATCCCATGCATGTAATCTACTAAAAGTACAGAGTGGCGATCGCCAGTCATCAACCAATTCCTCTCATCTATCATTACTGCGTCACTCATATCAGCATCTCAAGCTGCTCCGCGGACGCCGTCACCGGCTGCCCCCGTGTCTTCAACAACACACTCTGCACCGGCCATTGGATCCAGCTCTGCCACTGCTCCGGCAACGAACCAATGACATCCCGCAGCACTCTCGAGGCCCAGCCATGGATCCACCATCGTGTATCCAGGACATCGAGCAGCACGCAATAGTACGCGAGTATGACAAGCGCTTGGGGGATCCGCCGTCTGATCAGCTGCGAGAAAGGCGCCGAGTCCATCTTTGGGAAGCAGAGGATTGAAGCCACGCTGGTCTGCGCTTGCTGCCGGAGGACGCTATCGTAGACTTGCTTCAGCTCCGCCAGGATCAAAGCACATGCTTTTCGATCGTCGGGAATCATTGCATCGATGCCAAGCATGTACTCTAGATGGTTCAGACCGAAGTCCATGCCTTCCGGGGGCGTATACCCCTCGGGTGTGACGGTGATGGCTTCCTGGAATCCTCGCGTCAGGATTGGTGCGAAGGGACCTTGTGAAACCCAAAACCAGCTCTCGGCCAGTATCGTGTCAATACCCTTGACAAGTAAGAAGAGCTCCACCATCGCGTCGATTGGTGGCACGCTCGGTGGGATGGCATAGCCGAAGAGCACCACGAGCCAGGCGAACACAAATTTGGCATCTGCATTCTCGGCGGTAGTCGGTCCGCTGTGTTCTCGATAGCCCACGAGTGCCTTGTCCAGATGGTCTACAGCGCTTGTCCGCAGCGCTGTGGCGAGCTCGGGCTCCATGTGCGCCTTGTGCAGTGCTGAGAAGCCGAGTAAAGCATGCATGCAGTAGTCTGCGGTGAAGGCCACTTTAGGCATCTCTTCTTGCCATATCTGCAAGATCTGCACCTTCTCGACGTCAGCTCCGAGAACACCGAGACTAATGACAGCATTTACGTACCATGTCCTGGGGCTCGGTCAGAATGTGTTGAGTCTGGGTCAAGTAATGATGCATCAACTCCAAGTCCAGCATCCAGCTCGCATCTTCGCCGGGCAAGGGCCGATCGATCAGGCCCGTCAGGATGGTGAAAGGACTTCGTGCTGATACGGGAGTCTGTTCTGAGCTCGC
>JAWDJV010009821.1:0-16638 GCA_033119285.1 Teratosphaeriaceae sp. CCFEE 6253
AGGTGTGTCTGCGCGAGGATGGACGGGCGGAGGGAGACGTAGTACAGCCCGTCCACGGGGTTGAACGCGATGACGCGTGCGCGGTGCGTGGAGCCGACGGCGTGGGCGCCGGCGGAGGAGGACAGGACGTCGAGGCGCGTGTCCGCGACCTGGGAGATGTGGGCGAAGGCCTGCGCCGCCGGCTTTGCTTTCTCGCTGCCCGAGGCGGGCGTGGGGAGTGAGAGGAAGAGCCCGCGCTCGGGCAGCACGCGCGCGATGATTGCGGAGTCGATGATGGCGGACAAGGGGAGCTGCTGCTCTAGCGCCGCGGCCTGCGCCTTCTGCTTCGGGGACGCGTTTTCGGGAAGCCTAGACACGAGAGGCGGGAGGGCGAGGAGGTGGTCCAGGAGCGAAATGCCCACCCGCCGGGCGCCGGAGTCCGAGTCCGAGGCTGGAGGGAGCGTCCAGATGATGCGGCCTTTGATCTTAGTCCCGATCTTGTACTTCTGCCCGAGATCGACCTCCTTCGCGCCCGCGCCGGAGTGCAGGAGGTCCGCCGTGGTGTCTAGCATGCCCATCACCTTCCCCGCCACGCCGCCGGGCCCGGCGTCGACGACGAGGAGGTTCACGGCGGTGCCGGGTAAGAAGGCATCGACGCTCGGCGCCTCGTTGACGACCGGGGCGTGCTTGTCCGCTCCGCTGAGTGCGGAGAAACGGGAGGCGTCCGGCGATAGCTTCACCACTTTGCCATCCCCGCCCTTGCCCGTCACTAGGCAGAGCAGCACCTGCCCCTCCTGCACCTGCTCCATCTCGTACCCAGGCCCGAGTTCCTTCTTACTCACGAACCCTTTCACCCCGGGCGTCGCGAGCCCGAGGTCCATGATCAGCCCATGGTCCTCCACGCTGCGCACAGAAGCCTGCAGCGTACTGTGCACAACCACGCTGTCCGCTTCCAGCCCACCGTTGACTTGGGATGGGTCGACGGAGAGCTCAATGTGCCGCTTGCTCTTGCCCTCCGCAGGGTCGGTGCCCGTGGCGGTGACGGTGGCGCGGAGCCATTGCCCGACGTGGAAGAGGGTATGGAGGTCGACGTCTTCACCCTCACCTGCCCCGTCGTCCGCTTCCTCTTTCTCCTCCGAGGCCAGGAGCTTCTCGATGC
Organism: Teratosphaeriaceae sp. CCFEE 6253; assembly: GCA_033119285.1. Classification (NCBI taxonomy): domain Eukaryota; kingdom Fungi; phylum Ascomycota; class Dothideomycetes; order Mycosphaerellales; family Teratosphaeriaceae; species Teratosphaeriaceae sp. CCFEE 6253. The sequence goes on from JAWDJV010009821.1 coordinate 1,139, forward strand.
GGGAGGTGAGGGTCTGAGAGACGGCGGTAAGGGGCACGTAGCCCGTGAGATTGTTCGGGAGCGCGAGCGCGATGTCACGCGCGGTGATCGCCGTGACGTAGCCCAGGACCTGCGCGCCTACGACGAGCGTCTTGTAGCTCAAACCCTGGATCCTGATGCCGGAGCCTGGGACCTTGGCCTCGCCTTTCTCCCCCTCCCGCCGGGACTTGGCAGACTTTGTCTTCTTCGTCTTCTCCGCTACAGCAGCCGTCTCCTCCTCCTCATCGAACAACTCGCCGTCCCCATCATCGTCCCGGGCCGGCGCCTTCTGTCCCGTGGTCTGCTCGAAGAGGACATCTCGATCCGCCTGCGCCTGGATCTGCTTCTGCTCGAGCGGGGTGAGAAGGCTGCCACCGCCGCGGGGAAATGCGCGGTCTTCTTGCTGCAGGATCGATTTGACCGGGACCTTCTTCTCGGGCTGGACGTCTTTCTTATCGTCTTTCGCGAGAGATTTCTTCGCGGGCTTGGCGGCCTTCTTCGTCGTGGGTTCGGTGGTCGAGCTCTTCGTCTTCTTTGCCGGCCGCTCGTCGGTCACCGCTTTGCGCTTGAGCGCTGCCATCGTTGCGATATCACGTGCAATGATGGACGCTGTCTTCGAATTCGCAGCCAAAATTTCGAGAGCTCCATCCCGGATCAACCTCGGCCGCCGATATCTCCGTCCCCACCAGCGGCCGGACCCTGATTGATCGCGTCGCGTCTCCCGGATCGGACCTCGACACGCTTCCTCTGCGCCCATCATCACCACCTCGCCCATCCATAACAGCAACGATGGCGGAGGCGCCCTTCTTCTCCTCCCAAGGCAGCAGCAATTATGATCGCCACCACGTCCTCCTTTCCGACCAGGAGAACCTCGCCTCGTCGCCGCCGGCATCGAGTCCGCTCGCCTCCCACTGCCACGACCTCAAGCCCCGAGCGTTGCCGACCGTCACGCCCAAACGCTTCACCAAGTTCTTCACCCCTCGCGCGTCGTTGCGAACACGGAGCGGGAGGCCCAGTAAAGCGGGCAGGCAGCTACGCGATATCACGAGGAGTGGCGCGAATGGCACACGGCCGACGTTGCCCCGACGGGACGACATGCTGCAGGATCTCAAGAGCGACGAGGTGGACGGTCGACCGGCGAAGCGAGGTCGGTGGGCAACGGACTTGGACAGCGAGGCGCCGCAGTCCTCACCCTTGAAGCACGTGCAGGCAGTGGGCGAGATCCAGATCCCTGCAGACGAGCCTGCCTCACCCACCACGTCCGACCTGGATGACCTTCCGGATCTACTGGAAGACCTCCGACCCTTTCCCCAACCCATCCGCCGCCTTCGCACCACCGCCCCGTCCCGCCACATCCTCGACCGCAGTTTCGGCGGCTACTCGGCCCTCACCCGCGGCCACCGCGGCGCCACCCACTGCGCCGACCCGCGCTCCACCACCGCGAACTTCGTCTCCACGCCCGCGGATATCCACTCCTTTCGCCCGGGGACCGCGATCCCCTTCTGCACCGCCCCCTGTCACACCAACTCCCTCGTCGTGCTGGGCGACGAAGCCGGGCACGTCCGCCTGGTCGACACAGCACCCACCTCGGACTTCGCGACCGCGCACCTCACCCTCCGGCCCCACAGCAACGCCATCATGGACCTGGCCTTCAGCTCCACCGATGCCCTGCTCGCGACCGCCTCGGGGGACCAAACGACGCGTATCACGGACATGGCGACCCAGCGCGTCCTGTGCGTGCTCTCCGGCCACCTCTACAGCGTCAAGCAAGTCCGCTTCCAACCTCACACCAACGACCACGTCCTCACCACCTCCAGCCGCGACGGCAGCGTCAAAGTCTGGGACCTCCGCTGCGCCGAGCGCGGCGCCGTGCAGAGCCTCCGCGTCGGCCAGCGTCGGGGTCTCGACCCCGCGGATGCGTCCGAGCGGACGCAGCCCAGCGTGCGGTACCCGCGCCACCACCTTCCCGCGGGTCCCTCGCACCGCGCCTCCAAGAGCCACCACGGGCCTGGAGTTCGGACCCCGCAACCCCAGCCCCATGGCGAGGACGCCGGCGCGGTGAGCATCACCGCCCTCGCACACCTCCCCGGCGCGCGCGCACACTGCCTTCTCACCGCCAGCGAAGTCAACGCGAGTATCCAGCTCTGGGACCTGCGGCACGCGGGCCGCCGGTCTCCCGTGCCGGTCGCCCGCACCCCGGTCCCGGATTCCCATACCCGGACGCGACACTATGGGATCAGTAGTCTCGCCCTCTCCGGCGACGGCGCAAGACTGTACTCGCTGTGCCGCGACGCGACAATCTACGCTTACTCGACCAACCACCTCCTGCTGGGCCAGGCGCCAGAGTTTTTGCCGAGTGATGATGGCCGGAGAAGGGCGGCGAGGGAGACAAAGATGGCTCTGGGCCCGCTCTATGGCCTCCGACACGCGGGGCTGACGACGGGGAGCTTCTACGTCAAGCTCGCCGTGCGCCCGTCCGGCGCCGCGGGCGGGGAACTCCTGGCCGTGGGCAGCGGGACGGGGACGCCTGTCGTCTTCCCGACTGAAGAGCGGGACCTCCACCACTTCCCTCCGCATTCTACTTCCACCCGGGATGGAGAAGACGGCGAACATGATCCCGACCAGGACGACGATCTCCCGACTCTCGCGACCTCCACCGCCAGATCCTCAGCTAGAGCGGCCCCCGCCATGGAGGCCGGCGGGCTCTCAATCCACACACGCGCCGGTACCCCCCTCGTCCGCGGGCATACCCGCGAAGTCACAAGCTTATGCTGGTCCCACGATGGCGGCGGGTTGGTGACGGTCAGCGACGACTTCACTGCGCGATGCTGGCGGGATGGGGAGGGGGAAAAAGCAGGGATCAGGGGTGGGAGCGCGAGTAATCTAAGGACGGGAGGTGAGGGTGAGGGGAGGAGATGGGGATGCGGGTGGGCTGACGTCGATGGGGGCGGGGAGTGGGATGACGAGGATGGCTGAGTCCGTGTAAGGACTAGCCACGGTGACGAGGAGCCGGGTTCCCATGGTGCTCGGTCACATCGGCATGCCGATGCCTGGTGACGATGTGCTTCTAACCACGTTTGATCTCTTGGTCGATCGAGACGCGCAAGATGACAGTCGTAAGGGTCTTTCCTACCAGCGCGAGCTAGTCTACTTCCTTCAGTCGCGTCCACATGACCTCGTTATGTGGTGTCCATGCGCACGAGCTGCTGCCCCAACGCCGGACGCCGCGCTTCCCTTTGCCGAGCGTGCTCAAGCCTGAGCAGCCTGTGATCATCCCGATCGTCCGAAATGTAGAAAAGCAGTAAGTAGTAAGCATCATGCACGCCCTTGGCTCCTCCGCGCCAACATCTCTGCTGGTGAGACGCGACCATCGCGCCGATTGTAGATCCCAAGGAGCAGGCCGTGCGTGCACCGAGACCATCTCGCTGGCTAGATCGGCCATGCTGCTGGGTCACGGCCCAGCCAGTGTGATGCCGTTTCGCGCTAGGCGTGGCAGCCTACGCCAAGGCGCTCATGTCGACCTTCTTGTCGCAGAAGTCCCACAGCATCTTGATGAGCGGATCCGGGAGCGTGTAGAGGTCGACGTGGAACTCGCCGTCTGCCGCGAACAATTAGCACAGGTCCTCAGAGCTTGCCAGCGAGACCAAGCTGGTGTGCACTCACTCTCCACGTCGTTCTTAGTGTACGTGTCCTCGGACTTGTTGTCATGCACCATCTGCACGACCTGCAGCAGATCGTCCTCCTGCAGCTGCGGCAGCGCCTCGGCTAGCTTCTCCATGTCCACGTTGCGCGACGTCTTCTGCCGCTTCTTCTCCGGCTTGCTGACCGCGGCCGCCGTGCCATTGACCGCCTCACCCGCCGGCGCGGACTCCTTGAGTATGTCGAGAAGGCGGTCTTTGGGATTGCGGAATGTCTGACATCCACACAACACATTAGTGCACACTCTCAACCCTTCCGCCGGCAAGCTTTCCGCTCTGACATACCACACTATGCGTGCTCTCATACTCGGTATTATGAAAGTTCAGATCGTGATTCAGCGTCTGCTCTCCGGCCTTCGGGCTCCCCAGCGGCGTGAGCAGGATCTGCATCTCGAACTCACCCCACCCCTTCTCGCGGATCTGGAACGGCGGGCTCTTGAATGTCTGGCGCGCGCGCTTCGGGCCGAAGGTCTCGTGCAGCACGTAGGTGACCTTCTCGAAGCAGCTAGCCGGCATGTCCTCGCCGTCCGGGCCGATGAGGAAGACGGAGATGTTCCAGCTGCGCATGGGGAAGCCGTCGACTTCGGGGGGGACATCATCCCTGGGGGGTGTTAGTGGTGAGTGGGTTGAAAGGGTATGGAGGTGGGAGGAGCGTACATGACGGACTGCTTCGTTATGATCTTGACGGTTCTCTTGACCTGCTAGCCTGTCAGTATGGGCGCGTGTGCCTCTCAACATCGCGTGCGAAATCACATACGTCCGGCATCTTGGCTGTTGGCGCGACTGTTGCTCGTCGCGAGATGTTGTGTGTGTTGTCTTTTGCGCCTTGCTATGCGGCAGCTGATCGCGTTGGTTTCAACGAGCGAATGTCAATGCAAGTGAAGAGGTGTCTAATGTTCAATGGTGGTCTGCAACAGTTGCTTGCTTGCCTCATCACCGTCGCGCAGTGCGTGCAGTGAGTGCAGTGGAGTGTGGGGTCAGCTCCACTGGGTGGCGGATGCACGGCTCGGTCCGCGTGCTTGAGTCGTGGCGCCCATGGCAAGGCGGGACGGTGCTCTGAAGTCTGAACGATGACTTTGAGCCCAGTGAGCAGATCCTCTCGCCACAGTGAACGGTTGTAGACAGTGTGCACGAATGACCGCATGTGGAGACCGCAAGGACGCTGCCTGAGGGGTCCCAGCATTTCGTTAACCATGAAGCCGTGTCTGCCGTTTGCTCGATTATACCGTGGTAGGAATGTCGTGGTGGTTAGGTCTCTCTATCTACGCTGCGCCCACGCGATACTGCTCATACGCCTTCGTGATGCTCGCCATGCTAACGATCTCGTCACCGCTTCCGCTTGTTCCCTTTCTCCTCAAGGAATTCGCAGCGAAAAGGCACCGCGTCCATCCAGGCCGTCCCCAGACGCATGCCGCCTATCGACGACCACGTCTTGATCTTCCACCCACGAGAAGTCCACGTCCAGTGCTTCCGGGTCGTCCAGTTCTTTTCGGAGCCCTAATCCGCCTTGAACAGCGCCTCGTTCTCCTGCTGCGCCCGCATGAACGCCTCCTTGAACTGGTTCGCGTTGTCCGAGTTGGCAAAGCGGATGGCGAGCGTCTGGGCCTCGGGCTCGCCCTCGGAGACGTCGGCGGCGGCGTTCCACACCCAGCTGCGGTCGCTGCCGACGTTGGGCGAGAGCTTCATGTCCGGGACGACTGTGGGCACACCATGTCAGCAGAGCGTCCTCATCGCCCAAGATATCCAGCGTAGTAGTCTGTCCATACCGTAGTGGTTCGCGCACACCTTCAGCGTCTTGTCCCGCCTCATCACCAGCCTCGTCTTCCCATTCTCCCGGTGCTTCAGCAACCGCACATCCCCCGTGCCCCGCTCCTTCCACTCCCGACTCTCCCGATCAAACTTGAACAGCTTCGCGCGCATTTTGAACGTCTGCTCCTCCAGCTCCTCGTTGGTCTTGGTGTCCACCTTCTCCGTGAGGTGCACGACGGGCTCGAAGTGCACGTCCGCCTCCTCCTCCTCGGCCTTCTCCTCGTCCTCGCCGCCAACGCCGCCTGTGGCCGCGGAAGAAGAGCCCTCCGCCTTCGCCTTGTCGGCTTGCGCCTTGGCCGAGCCGGAGCGGTCGTTCTCGTCCGCCGCGTCGTCCTTCTTCACCTCCTTCTTCGCACCGCCGCCGAACATGGAGAAGACGTTGTCCTTCATCGATGTCGCGGCCTCGGTGGCTTTCTCCATGACGGGCTTGTCGGCCGTTGTCTCGACAGCCTTGGGGCTCGTGTCTTCGTCCGCCATCTTGTGGTCGTGCTATCTGCTGAGATGTAGTGGAAGCTGTGGATGATGGGATATGCGGTGGCGCGGGAAGAGCAGTGCCTCGCTGTGGACAAGCCGTTTGCGAGTTTGGGCGGTTTGTTACAGGGAAGCAGCTTGAGAGTTCATAATTTATGCGGGGCACATGCACGGTGCCTGGGATAGAGCCTTAGGCAGCCACTTCCGTTCCTTCCTTCTTCGGCGGCTTGCAGAGATGGACAACGGGATCAAATGAAGCTGGAGCTGCGACTAAGGGATTATGGACACGAACACAGCAAGTGATTGTGAGTTTTAGATGGTGAAGGCACCAAGACGCCTATCTACCATGATCGCAGGCCCCAAGCATCTTGCGCCGAACCATCGGGTATATCATCATGTCTGAGCACACACCCCATGCCAGCCGACCGCTCAGGTAGTGATGCTGCGGTGGCCGGCTATCGCTACACCCGAGCGCCCTCCCATCAAGTCCCAGCGGGTAGTCGTGAAATCATTATGCACCTGGACGCCATCCCGTGCCTCGTACGGTTCGCATGCGCTCAGCATACCGCTCGGTACCGCCTTCACACAGCCTTCTTGCCGCTCGATGTCTTCTTTTCAGACGAATTCCTCTTATCGGAGAATACCTTCTTCGCTCCATCCTTGACACTCTTCCCAGCCTTGCTTCCGTCAGTCCTCTTCTTGCACGAGCCAGAGCAAGCCTTCTTCGAGCAGGACGTCACGCCCTTGCCAGGCACAGTCGAGAGCGACGTGGGCCCTCTCCTCGACAAGAGCTTTGCGAAGTGATGGGCCGGCGTCAACGACTTGACCATCTCGTGCAGCCGATGTGCCGACAGCGCCTTGGGGGCACAGGTGTTGTTAGTATCCTTGCCGCCGAAGAGCTTCTGCCTGAACCCGACAGCACGCTTGTGGGAGAGTTTGAGTGGCGAGGTCACCGTCTTCTTGGTCGGCACCAGCGCCAAAGCAGTCTGCTTCGTAACATTGTACGACCTCTGCAGCGTCCTGCCGAGCTTGGCGACCTCGTGCTGGACCAAGATGAGATCCTTGACGACCACGTGGGCGGTGCTGTTGAGAGCGCGAGGCACCTTCCCGGCCAAGGATGCGGCGGCGTGAGCGAACACCTGTAAGTCGCGGGTCATCTGCACGGCGATCTCAGTCGTCACATTCTTAGTCGCTACGGCTCCAGCAAGTAGCTCCATGTGCAGCCTCTCGCCGAGCGTCTTAGCGGTGTCACTTGCCAGCGCGATGTCCTTGGTGACTGACCGACTGATGTCCGTGCGAGCTTGAGCGTAGGTCTGACGCTGGAGCAAGCGGTTGCCGAAGTTGTGCTGGATGCTGAAGGCGCTCTTCGGATGAGTGATTGCGCCCTCCACCTCGACTGTGCCGTAAGCTTCAACGAGGTCGATGGCGATGTCAAAGACGCCGTCGATGATCCTGGTGTGGTTGCACGCGATCTCACGGCTGCCCTTGCGAGCGCGTGTGGCCTGGATCTTGCGACCGAAGAAGTTGCTTGACTGTCTCGGCACCGCGACGATGATGTGATTCGGCGCGAGGGGCGCATAGCGCACTTCGGATGACGTGCTGTAGAGAATCCGCCCAAAGATGTCCGTTGCGGTGGCGACAGGCTGAGGCAGGATGTGGTCGTAATTGAAGCTTTTCGTCGCCTCACTTGAATCCGCGATATCGTGCACGGCTGAAGATAGAGCCGTTCTGCGACTCGCGTGCTCTGCCATAGCGTCCTGGCCGAACAATGGTAGACATAGCTGGAGCAGCATAGCCATGCCCATCAAGAGGAGCATCATGCTCGAGAGGGACGCGGACGCACTCCACTTGCGAGCCTTCCACGCCTCCCGCGATGTCCATCCACGCTGTGACATCGATGGTAGCGTCACGAACGGAAGGCGGCGGCGGCGGATCGGCCTGTGCTGCAGCACGTCATCGATCAACTGGTGCAGATCTGCGCGATCCATGTTGAGAAGGACACTGATGTCCAGAGCGTGGTATGCAGAGCCGTCGAAGCTGCCCAGGTCGTAGCTGTCGACGGCTAGCGTAGGAACGCTGAGCATATCCATCGCCGAGCGTGCCGTGGCGATCCACGACTTATGCTGGCCGACGGCAGTATTGTAGATCACAGCCATGTCCGGCCTCTCGAGCTCTGGCTTCAGGCCCTTGCCGATACGATAGACGGAGCTGTGCTCAAGGTCGGCATCGAGGAAATGCAGGGCGATATAGGTCCGTGAACGTGACAGAATACCCTCCGGATCTTGCGGCTCGTCCTTGATCTCGGTACCAACACAATGCTGGATCTCGACGCAGATGTTGCCAAGGGAGTAGGTGACGGCGGAAGAGGGTGAGATGCCGGTCGGAGTCAGGGGCAGGGTAGTGACCCGACAGCGCAAGGAACCAGAGCCGTTGCTAGCGGTGGAGGACGCCAGCTTCGCGCACAGCCGATGCTTCTCGAGCTCAGATATACCGCGCTCAGCAATGAGCAGCACCCGCAGCGGACGCAAGGACGTGACTTGGTGGATGCCTGTGATGGGACTCGCTCGGGTCTCCAACCGGGTCTTGCGAAGCCGTTCGAAGAGCTTGGGTATCGTGGATTGACGAGGCGTCTCCAAGTCTTCGGACAGGTAGCTGTGATCCTCCTCACTGTTGACCGAGCCTTCGTCATGCTCGTTCTCCGACTCCACGAGCGAGTCGACAAGCGTGTCATCTTGCTGCGCCTTCTCATCGGCGGCCGGAGCTTCGACATCATCGGATCCCTCATCTCCATCGACGCTCTCTGCATGCTCAGTGGAGGCTAGGCTGGCGGTGTCATGATCTTCACTGGAGATCTCGGAGAGATCATCGACCATGTCGTACTGCGAGTCAGCGAAAGAGGAGGCTGAGTCGGTCATGGCGTCTGGCTGAGCCATGTCGCGTTTGTGCACCGCACCCCGCGGGCTTAGTGCTGCCGGAGAAGCAAGCGGCTTATCGCGTGTTGGTAGACTGTTGATGTCGTCCACGGAGCCGTCGGGACTCAGGGTCGGAAAGCTGAGAGTGGAAAGGTGATTCGGAAGGCTGTCAATGAGGTCGGGTGTAGATGCTACCCCGTTGCTGTACTGCAGGTCTTGGTCGGAATCAGCTTGGTGTCGCTTCACTTGCGTGTGACCACGGAGCTCTTCCGTGTTCATGTTCCTCGGCAGTCGACGGAAATCTCGCGGGCAGGGCAGGGGATCTTGGGGTGTGGTGAATGTTCACTGTGTTGTCAAGGGTAGGGGTGAAGAGTACAAGGCCAGGCTGGGAGTATGTATGTAGTTGTGTTGGCCTGAAAGCGAGCCGACATGTGTCTGCTGCTCTGGTGCTGCTGCTGCCTTGAAGGCGGGGCTGGTTCACTGCTTGTCTTACCTTTGCCAGGCTGTTCTCTACCGCGGCCACTTTGGTCGAGAAGGGCGAACAGGTATCGGAGAAGATGTCATGGATGTGCCTCAGCACTGTCGAAGGGAACAGTGCGCCAGCACGAGTGTCAGAGTGATGATCACCTGCGTGTTGGAGTGAGCCTCGCGTCGCAAGCTTCGAGAGCTTCACCCCACGATAAGCTAAGATAAGCCGATCCGACCTAACCGCTTTGGTCGGACACGCTAGACAGCTGATTATCTTGGCAGACATGTCGCTCTGTCATCCTTACAAACGAGGACTCCATGGACTGACCACGCCCAGCGCCCGCGGTACTTCCCGCTCGGAGGACAACGTACATCATGACAGTCGGCGGTCGTCGACGATGTGGTCCCAAGTTCTGCGGATTCATAGGCTCAACCTCAAGCACCCATCGACTCTCTGTCCTGCAGGCTCGCGTGATGGTCTTGGCTGGCACTTAGGCACTCCTGCTGTCCACTTCACCTAGTCTCCTGGATTCCTACAGCCTCTGTCCACCTCTGCGAAGATCTATGGCATGAAAGCCAGGAGTCTAGCGTTCTAGATCAGACTCGAGGGCATGACGGGCTCTCTATCGCAGACTGCTGAGCGAAACTGATGTTCCTCCAGCGCCCCAGCGGCCTGCACTGCATGCTGATCGAAGGTCAGTGATGCCACCTAAACGAGCGGTCGAGACTCACCCGGACTTCACCTTCGTCAATGTCGACCCTGCAGGAGGCGATCGACCCAGACGGACGCCCCAAGCCAGAGCACACACAGCTCGAGTCATCCGGAGACGCCTACGACCTGAAGACGACTCACAACGCGTCAGTGCTCGAAGTCCCCTGGACGCGACCGAGTCCGCTGCCGGACCGGCTGGCCACACGTCCTCCACGTCGAGCGTTCCCAGTCACTCTTCTCGTAGCGCCCTGAACGCCCGGGATGAGGCCGAGAGCGATGAACAGCCCGCCGCTGCCAGATTCAGCACAAGGCCGCCATCGCCACGCTCTTTATCGCCGGTGTTCGGTGCTTTGGCTGCGACTGCGTTCGATGCTGGGACCTCGGGTGCAGCTGTAGAAGCTGCAGATTACTGTGCGTCCTCCACCAGCCTCCCTCAAGTCGCTCATTCCCTGACCCGAATCGTAGGTCTGAAGGTCGACTGGCCAAACCTCCTGACTCCGGAAGAGGCTACCGTCTGGTTCCATACCTTCTGCAAGCATCCCGTGATCTTCCACGGCTTCAACTACGCCAGCGCGACTCACCAAGACATCCTGCGGAATCGGGTCTCGCGGTCCGCTCGGCGAGATATGCTGGCCCACAAAACTCAGACGTTTCATCTGCTTCGCGAGTTGGTTGCCGATGTAAACGATGACAACGTAGAGCTGATCCTGTTTGCCGTCATGATCATGTGGCACTACGACCTCAAAGACGAGGAGATCGGCGATTCCGGTAGCTTGTGCTTCGTTCCGCACATGCCAGGCGCCAATTGGCTGAGCGTGTATGGCCGTACCACTGGTGTAGAAGCGCATACCCGTCCGTTGATGTCGCTGCTAGACCGGGCTGGCGGTATAACACGGCTCAAGATGCCAGGCCTTGCGTTTGCCATCTCTTGGTATGTTGCCCTTGTCGTTCGTCGACGAAATGTCGGCTGACTTGATGCCAGTGGCGATCTGATCGCCGCAAGCATTGCATCCGAGAAGCCAGGGCTGCCGCTTTATTGGTGTGATGGCCCTCCCATCGAAGAGCTACTCAGGATGCTGCATATCCCGCCTGCAGAGTGTCTTGGGCGCGGGTTTACCACACAGACCTCTAGAGGCCTAACGCCAGAAGCTGAGTCCGTCTTACTGGAGCTCTGCGCTGTCGATATGCTGCTTGGTGAGGTCCGCCTGCGAAGGTTGAAGGAAGGGCAGGACAAGTTGATCGTCGACGTTCGGAACAAAGCCCAATACCGGCTGTTATCCCTGCCGTCCTGGGGTGAGCTGGCCGAACACGAGCAAATGGGTCGTTCTCGGACAATCTATGAGCTGTGCCTCGTCACTGCACTGCTGTACTCGAACGCAGTCATCTTCCCTCTCCCGCTCAATACCGGCTGGCACTGCAAGGCAATCACTCGACTTCGAGGGCTCGTGGAGCGGTCCAGAATCGTCGCGTCGACCGACGATATCTCGTCAATGTTGCTCTGGTGTCTCTTCGTCGGCGGCATCGCCTCGTTCCGATCGCCAGACCGGGCCTGGTTCGAAATGCAACTCCGGATTGTGTTGGCGCGGGCGCAATTGCATCGATGGAGGGACGTTGAGCAGACGCTGCGTGCGTTTCTGTGGTCCGTCGAAGCCTGTCGGATGGGCGCTGCGGTGCTCTGGGATGCGCTGGGTGTTGAAGACGAGAGCGGGATCACGAGTGAGGTTGCGTTACGCTCACTTCATGCTTTGTAAAGAGCGGCTAATGCACGTCGTACCTTACCTACAAGTACAGACGCTGTTGATCGGTACATGTGATCAGCGGGATCGGCAGTCGTGCGATAAGACGTGCTCTCGACGCTACGCACAAGTCATCCACATTGACGGTCCGTGTTGCGGTCAACACCGAGAGTATGGGAGGTGTCCAGGCCATGACAGATCTACCATCTACGGAAGGTCCCCCAGAGAGGACCTGCATCGTCAGCAGCTCGCGGCGTGGCGTGTTTCCTCACACTTCTGATCAACAAAGACCAGTCGCGTACATCATTCTGTGCAACGCAACGCCTACGACTTGGGCGTGCCCTGCAGTACAAAGAGTAGCTTCATCATCCTTCTACCGCGGCAACAGATGCCATACTAGTCACACTGGCCACAGTTGAGCTCGATCACATGCTCCATCCATACTTCGCCGTGCAATAGCGTGACGCAGTAGTTCGCAATGACGACTATTCGGGCAGGCACGTCCGGTCGAAACGGTTGTTGACGCGTTCCTCGGGTCTCTCCATACCGCAACGTCGGTTCATCAGCTGGTGACAAATCGTGCACGATGCTGGCAAGTCATCAAGCAGGGGCCGAAGAGGCCGACCATCGTCCGCAGTTCCCACCGACTTGCACAGGGCTGTGAGCTATCCCAAAAAGAGATCCACGACCGACCTCTCATCTGCTGACTTTGGCACGGGAACATCCGCCGGACCAACCTAGGCCCCGCTTCCTTGGAGGCCCCGAGGTAGACATCTCCTTTGGGCAGTTACTGACTTCCTGGCACGCCATATAATCTGCGGACGTGCCAAGATATCAGGCTTCGTGCTCTGATCTCCCAGCTTCGGTGGCCAATGACTCTGGCACTCTCATCTGCAGCCAAGATGCTTTACCGCAACATGCCAGTTGCACGGAGCACATTCATGGCGCGCGAAGGCGAGGTATCGCCACTGGGGACGCTGCCACGGTCGGTGAAAGGAGCAATCGCGGGTGCTGGGGGTCCCGAAGAGCGCAGGCCTAGCCTCCTCACCAACGCTGCAGTTGCTGGCGAAGTCCACTTCTCGCGGACTATGTAAGTAGGTGGACCTTTCGCGCTTAGGCAGAAGTCACGAAAGGAATCTCCAAAGCCCAAAGTCCAGGACATAGTCGCAGACATCAACACCGCATAGACATTTCCCGATAACCTCACATCAGCACCGATCATCGGTTCAGCACACGGCCAAACACCATGAACAGGATGAATGACTTCACGATGCCGGTCGCGGCCGACTTGTACTGGGACTGGGTAAGATGGCTCCAGCGCGCCGGGTCTCCGCGGGCGTCTCATTGACGAGTACAGATCGATCGGGAAGCCCACGACGCCCACACCGAACACGACACCGGAGGCGCAGACTTCTCGTTCGCCGACGCAGGGACGATGCTGTATCCTGCAGACGCCCAGGGGGACAACCGGAGAAGCTCCCGTGCGCTAGCCATCTCCGAGGACGCAAGCCCGCCAGAGTCACCCGCCCGCAGCACCGCCAAGGGACCCGCCAGGAAGGACGCGGAGAAGCGTCGCGAGCAGAACCGAGCGGCGTACGTCCTGCTCGTTTGCTCGCTTTAGCTTGACGCTAACGCGAATGCCAGCCAACGAGCCTACCGAGACCGGCAGAAGGTCTTGGTGGACGGTCTGCTAGCGGAGGTACAGGAACTGCACCTCAAGATGAAGCAGCAGAGCACGAAGTGCGAGCTGCTCGAGAGCATGTGTAAGCGGTTAGCAACGGAGAATGATGTCTACCGGGAGTTCTTGAAACTCGGGCGAAATTGACATTCTGGTTGGCTGATGGCGTTGGGCTTGTGGATGCCAGTGGGAGGTTGCGCCGCATGTGCGCTCGGCTGCATCTATGGGTCGTCCGGCTGTTCTGAGACTGCGTTCCAGTAGTTGGCATGGGTAGCTCATGCAGGTCCAACGACGCCTTGACTGTGCCCCGTTGCTATCAATTTTCGGCTAGTGGCACGGGTGTGGGCGCTTTGCTGTCCCGGGATCGATGGAGAGAGAATCCCAGCAGGCTTGGAGCGGTATCGTCTGCGCAGACTCGCATGGTCGTGACCACCGCTCTACGTTGGTGGTACGATGACCCCCTCCACTAGGCTGTCGATGATAAGCGCCTTCGTGTCCGTTGCACTTTTCGAACGGACAGTCGGGCGACCACCCTTGTTGGAGAACATGCGTGGCGAATCTCGGGCTGAATAGTGGCACAGTCCGCGGCAATGAGCTTGGGCAGCAGCTCGATCACTCATGTCTGCTCATACTAAAGCGTAAGTTCCTTTCCGGGTTCTGGGTATGAATTCAGATGGGTCGATGATCACATGACCCGCGCATGGCGCCCATCGCCGCTGGATGCCAGAGTGATGGTGATATGGTGGCGAGGACGTCGAAGTCGATGAACACAGTCAGATTCGATATTGACTTCGCGAAGCTTCCAGGCGGAACCAGCGGCTGGCGCGCAGGTTTCGCCTGGTCGATGGGGAGATCTGTGGTTGCAGATGCGTTTTGTTCATTGAGGAGACCACATTCGAGGACCCTGTATCTTGCTTCCGGAGCGTATTACTTGTGTCCATTGGTGGCAGGTCGTCTTTGATCCAGGTGCTTGTTGCCTCACATGCAGCCACGGACACGTGTCTATGCCTCGCAGCGCACCCTCCTGCAACACCGTGTATGCCCCAAGAAAGGATCGCATATGCGGGCATTTGGATGTCCAGCTAGAAGTGAAGTCTGATGTGAAACCAGGAGATCGGCTCTCGGCATGTGTCTTGGCATATCACGCGTCCATCCATGCCCTCGCGGATGACTTCCTCTGCGCCGGGTATCACACAGCAACACTTACTCGCGCATACGATGGATGGCAGACAGGCGCGGCCTCGTAGTCCCTCTTGTGATTCTTGCCTGGATCTTCCTGGGTCCTGACCCGGCGCGGCAGTCTCAAGCACGATTCGAGCAACGGCCCAGCTACGACGATGTGATCGCGCAAGAGGAGAGGTCGCTGTCGGTGTTGCAGAACTCGTCGTATGGCGATCTCAACAGTCCATATGGAAATGTGTTGAATCTCACTGGCCTCGAAGATGAACGCGGATATGCATGGAACGCCTTGCCCATGGTCCAGGAGAGAGCAAGAGAACGCTTACAGTATGCGCTGGGTGATGCTGGTACACGTGTGCTCAGTGGGGGAGCAGACACAGCTGGTCTACCAGCACTGTACAGTAATGTGACGGGCTATGCGCACGGCCAATGGACACGGTCGAAGCTGGAGGAGAGCATCCATGTACCGCAGCTCAACCTCTCCAGCTATGCACCTGCGGGCCCCTTCGGACCACTCGAACCCAGGCCATTCGGCCGCAACGTCACCGGTCCCGGGGGCAGCGTGAGACTTCGGTTTCATGAGAGGACGCCGTTTGATACCGACCCGGTCACTGGCGTGGCCAACATCACTGGCATCAGCGTCGAGATGGCGTTGCAGGATGCCGAGAGCGGAGACGAGCATGAGCTGCAGCTGTATGGCATCTACAACCTGCAACTCGGGCAAGTCATCTTGACGACGACGAGCGACAAGCTGGCAGGTATCTACACATTGCCGCATTTTGCTCTGTCGCAGCACACCTTCGAGGCCGCCAAGGGTAT
>JAWDJV010009822.1:0-16614 GCA_033119285.1 Teratosphaeriaceae sp. CCFEE 6253
CCATAACACTAACAATAAAAAAAAACAAAACCCTAAACTCCGGCCTATTAGACATCGCTAGTATATTATAGACGTCGAGCGCTATAGCCGCAAGCTATAGCTAGCGTTAACGCTATACTAGCTAGTATAGTATTAACGACTCCTTTATTAATAGGCCCTAATTCTACGGCTCTATAAGGTACTATACTATCTACTGTTTAACTATAATAGTGCCGTTGCCGCTAGTCTCTTATCCTCTAATTGTACGTCCTTATTAGTACGCTGTACTATAGGCCGGAGTACGATAGTACCCGTAGCATCTTCTACGCTAATGTTACTAATGTAGGGCTAGTATCGCTATTAGAGCCTTATAAAGGCGATCTTTATACGGCTAACCTCCTTAGTACGCTATCTCTTCTCAATCTAGCGTTACTTTATACAAGGGTAGAGTACTACTACGGTAACGTATATAACTAAGTCGTCTAGCTTAGTATAGTAGTTATTAAGCTTCTACTAGCTAAGGTTAATATTAGTACTTAAGTAATACTCCGTTATTAAATAGTCGTCTAGTACTACGATAGTCTAGCTAGCTACATCGCTATACTATTACGATTTACTCCTCGCATGCATATAACACGTGTACTACCTTAGGTAGTAGGCATATAACTTATATTTTAATACTTCTTCGTTGTACTCTTTGTAACTCTTATATAGATACTTGTCGTCCTTTTAATTAACGAAACCTTTAACCGTAACATTACGACAAGTTAACTATACATTATAACGACTTACGAACACGCCTATAGGTACTCGAAGCGCAAGCCGCTTCTATACGATATACGACTTACATTGCCGGCGTTTAGCGCACGGCGAACTCGACTAATTCGGTTTAGTACACGACACGGCTATACGTATACAACTACATGTAATTATCTAATACAATGGCTCGGACTCTAGTGTCCGCGCTATTCTTTACTTACGCGACCGACTCGTAGTTATAGACGATCGGTAACGGCGACACGTAAGATAAGGAGACTCGCATTAAGTAGAAGTACTCTAACGCTTATAGGCCTCTACCTAATAAGCCCTCTAATAGGCGTAACCGCCGGGTTACCCTCGAGCGTTAGTAGTACGATAACGAGGAGGACCTCGACAATATAAACAACGCGAACATTAACCTTTAAGACCTCGACCTAGCTAGGCTCCGTAATTAAGCTGTCGCTTACCCTAATAAGGTGCACGGTGCGCTCTACGACATAATAAAAGGCTTTAGGTAGGCTCTAGAAGAACTCGAAGTAGTCTATTAGGCTAACGAGCTAAAAAGCGTAAGTACGAGGAAGTAGTTAAGCTACTCGAGTAGAGTATAGCTAACTAGGCTTAGGCCGTTCTAGATCCGGATAAGCTATAGGAAGCTAACGACGCTATAGACTTCTATAGGAAGGCTACGAAAGAAGCTAAGTAGAAGGCGACCTAGTTCGAGGAGTAGATCTCTAATATATAGATTAATATAGTATAGCTATAGGCTAATGTCGATAAGAGGGACTATAAGATCGCGTAGCTAGAGCAGCGTAACGGCCGTAGCCGTAGCAAGGACCGTCGTACGAGCCGCTAGCGCTTAATCGATCGCCGTAAGAATAGCGGCATGCCGCCTCCGCCGCTACCTCTACCCTCTCGTTACCCCTTACGCGAGCGTGCGCTATTACGCCGTCCTTTACGCGATCGCGGCGACACGCTAGCGACAGACAAGACTATAGGCTCCGTTAACATTAACTCTAATGTAGTTAAGTCTATTAAGATTGACCGTAGTATCCCTCTACCTACGCTGTTCTCTAGTAATAAGGAGGCGAATGTAATTAACTTCTATATGTAGTTCCGCTAGCTTAAGCTAAAACTCTCTAACACTACGTTTCGTACTTAGCTCGACGCCCTATAGTACATCTATAGTCTTACTAAGGGCACGGCATAGAACTACCTCGAGGTACGCGTTCCGACTTCGATGTCTAAAGTTTAGTAAGGTAACGATTAGTTTACTTCTATAGAAGACTTGCTCTCTAACCTCGAGGCTTATTACGGCGACCGCGACCGTATTGCTAAGGCGTATACCTTACTAGCGACGCTTTAGTAGGCTTAAGGCGAGAGCTTTATAGTATTCTACATTAAGTTCTAACGCTTTACCGCCCTTACCGGCATAAAGGATCCTACGCTTATATATACTCTCGAGATAAAGCTAAATAAGCGCTACTCGAGCAAGCTACTCGATAGTACCCGTAGCTTATTAGCTCGCTAGCTTACATTACGCCTTAAGACTCTAAAGGATTAGATAGAGCGCGTAGACACGCGCTTTCCGTAGAACGAGAACAAGGGTAGTCGCATAGGGGGTAGCGGCGGTCGTGCTTCGACTACGTCTACTAGTACTACTAGTACTACTACGACCGTTACTAGTCCTACTAAGAACGCTAACGGCAAGCTCGTCTATACTTCTCGCGACTAGATTCCTACTAAGTAGCGTAAGCTTAAGTAGCTTAGCTAGGAGGAGCGTTAGTAGCACATAGCTAATAACAAGTACGTTCGCTACCGTCGTAAGGGTTACAAGTCCTTCGAAGCTTCGTGCCCTCTTTATAACGTCGTCTTTAAGCTGCCTCCGAAGCTAGCTACGTACTCGACTAAGGCGACTCTAGTCGTAGGCGGGGGTTCGGGAAATGCTACGACTACTATCTAGGCGCAATAGCTAGTAGTTAAGACTTAGGAGGTTACATACTTAATATATTACGAATAGCGGTTAAGATACCGGAACTACAAGAACCGGCGGTCCACCCTTATATAGTTCTATCGATAGCAATTAACAATAGTTCTTATGTACTTACTCTCGTCGATGGCGCCGCTACATCCGTATTCGTGAACTCCTCCTTTGCGTATTAATATAAGATTCCCCTAATACTACTCGCTTGCTCTCGCGGCCTTAGACTAGCCGACGGAAGTACAATAGGCTCGCGCGTAACGTACGCGGCTATAATTAACGTCAACGTCAACGGACATTAGAGTTAAGAGCTCGCCTTTATAGCCGAGCTATAGTACGACATCGTACTCGGCCTACCGTAGCTAAGTACGTACTAACTAGAAATTACCTAGGCTTAAGGCCTAGTTACCTTTAACTCGACTTACTACATTAGCCGCTACTAGAACAAGCTCTATAGCGCTCGATTAGTAAACTACACGTACAAGAGACTAGACACTTTAGACCCCGAGGTTGATACTAATCCGTGCGAGATTATCTAAGTTAGCGCTACCGCTATTATAAAGATAGCGCAACGCGGCGATAAAGTCTTTTACCTCTAGCTACAACCGAGCGGTACTAGAACGCTACCTTAAGCACACGCCGCGAGCGTAGAAGACTTTAAGAAGTTTATAAGTAGCGCGGACATTAGCGACCTACGTACTAAGTTGCCTAAATACTTACATCTACTTACTTACGCCTTCTTTAAGGAGGCTACGAAAGGTCTACCCCCTTACCGGAAGGGTATTAACTACGACATTAAGCTACGCGACCCTAATGGGACGCTACCATTTAAGAAGGCCTATAGCCTATCGTAGCGAGAGAACGACGCCGTTAAGAAGTAGATTAACGACTAGCTCGTAATAGGCAACATCCGAGGAAGCGCCTTACTAGCGGCCGCACTAGTTATCGTAGTGCGCAAGCCTAATAGTGGCCTTAGGGTGTACGTTGACTACCGGGCTCTTAACGTACTAATAGTTAAGAGCAAGTACCCGATACCTCTAGTACGAGATACTATAAATAGACTAGCCGGAAAGAAGTTCTTTACGAAACTTAACGTAATCGCGGCGTTCAACCGTATACGTATCGCTAAGGGCACCGAGTAGCTAATAGCATTTAATACTCGATACGGCCAATTTGAGTGTCTTATTATGCCTTTTGGCCTCTATAATGTACCGTCTACGTTCTAGTTATATATTAACGACGTCCTACGGGACTTACTCGACGACTACACCTTAGTATACCTCGACGACGTCCTAATATTTAGTGAAACAGAAGAAGAGTACCGCGAGCACGTTAAGAAAGTAGTATAGAAGCTAAACGAAGTAGGACTACAAATTGACATTAATAAGTATAAGTTCGGCGTTAAGAAGACTAAATACCTTAGCCTTATTATTTCAGATAAAGGAATCTCTATGGACACCGCAAAGGTCTCCGCTATCTTGGACTAGTAGTTACTATCGTGCCTTAAAGATATATAAGCGTTCCTTAGCTTCGCTAACTTCTATAGGCGGTTTATCTTTAAATTCTCTAAGGTTGCTACGCCCCTAACGAACCTAATACAATAGGTCGATAGCAAGCCTCAACCGTTTAACTAGACTCTAGAGTGTAAGGTAGCCTTCTAAGAGCTAAAGACCGCTTTTACTATAGCGCCGGTTCTTGCGTACTTCGACTAGGCGCTAGAGACGAAGCTCGAAACTAATGCATTAGACTACGTCTATATAGGAGTCCTCTTATAGCTACATAGAGACTTATAGAAGCCTGTTGCCTTCCTATCTACAAAGATAACCCCTACCGAGTACAATTATAAGATCTATAACAAAAAGCTCTTAGCTATTGTTACTACCTTTAAGGAATAGCGACTAGAGCTTGCCTCTTCTAAGGAGGAGGATGAAAAACCTATGCTCGTCTACTTAGATTACAAGAATCTTAAGCACTTTATAACGACTAAGTAGTTAAACTAGCGGTAAGTACGTTAGGTAGAGTTCTTAGTATAGTTTAACTTTAAGATTATCTATACGCTAGGTAAGCTAAACGGCAAGCCTAATAGTCTTACTCGTAGATCTTAGGATCTGCCATCATCGCTAGAAGACCTAAGGCTACTACACCGATAGCAAACGATCTTAAAGCCTCGTAACCTATAGATTAACTTTATTATAGAAGATGTCGAGCCTCTTGTACCCGTATTACCTACGGCAATCCCTCTAACCGCGCTAATTACTAAGCCCGAGCCTACTAACTCTAAAGAGCCAATGCCGGCTAAGGAGATAGCGCTTACTAAAGAGATTGCGCGAGCATGTACATTAGACAAGGATTATGTAACAGCGTTAACGTAGGTACGCGCCGAGTTACATACGCTAATAGTCGCAAAGGCAAAGGTTAATAGGGTTACTACTTACGGTAACTTCCTTATAGTTAGGAACAGGTACGGCGGCTAAAGCTTATAGGTACTAGAATCGGCGGTGTCGACGTAGCGCCGCATTATTAAAGCTTGTTACGTAGCGCTAGTAGTAGGACACCTAGGCGTAGCACGAACAATAGAGCTCGTCGCTAGGTAGTACTACTAGCCTCGTATATTAAAGACGGTTAAGCGCTACACGCGCAACTACCGTACCTACAAGGGTACTAAACCGAGCTATTCGCTATACTAAGGATTGCTCTATCTACTACTAATATCTAATAATACGTAGAAGGATGTCGCCCTTAACTTCGTTGTCGAGCTACCGCTATCTAAAGGAGAAGGCTCGATAATCTATAAGAATATCTTAATAGTAACCTATAGGCTATCGAAGGAACGCTACTTGATTCCTATTAGGTTAATAAGCGCGGAGAACACGGCACGAGTAGTATTAAAGAACGTCTTCTACCGACACGGCCTACTAGACACTATAATCTCGGACCGAGGGCTATAGTTCGTCTCGGCTTTCTAGAAGTACCTATGTAAGTTGCTATAGATTAAGCAAAGGCTCTCCTCGTCGTACTACCTAGAAACCGATAGACAGTCGGAGCGCACTAACTAGTCAATAGAGCAATACCTACGTACGTTTGTCTTATATATACAAGACGACTAGGTTAACTAGTTGCCGCTTACTAAGTTCGCCGCAAACAACCATATTAACGAGAGTACCGGCGTTAGCCCCTTCTTCGCTACGATAGGTCGAAACCCTCGCCTCGACTTCTCTTTACTAGCTTCAATGCCAATGCCTATAACGGCTAGCTCGAAGCAAAGAATTAATGTCGAAAGCGCTACTTGTTTTGCCGCGCGCATGTCCGAGCTTTATACTTAATTACGTTAGAACTTAGTACTCGCGTAGTTATCTTAAGCTAATTCTTCGAATTTGCACCGAGTCGTACATCCGTACTATAACGTTAGCGACGAAGTATACCTAAACCTAAAGAACTTTACGATAGCTCGACTATTAAAGAAGCTCGACCTACGATATATAGGGCCTTACCGCATTACGTACAAACTTAGTAAAGTAACATACCGGCTAAACTTGCTAAAATCTATTAAAGCCGACAACTACTTCTACGTATTACTTCTATAACGCGTAGCTATAGATCCTCTTCTAGGCTAATACGAGCTACCTCCGCTACCGGTCGAGATCGCACGCGAAGATAAAGAACTATAGAAGGAATAGCTTATAGAAGAAGTAGTAGACAAACGACTATAGTAGCTACGCGGTAGAGTAACTAAGGGCAAGGCAAAGGTACCGAAGCTATAGTACTAAGTAAAGTAGCATAGATACGCGGTTAGTAATCCGGAGGAGTACACATAGGAACCGGCGGAGAACGTAGTCGCCGGCGCTAAGGGCCTTATCGATAACTTCGAACGCAAGCGCTTACTAGAGTCTTCGCCGTTAGCCGAGTCGATTTAATTAAGATTTGTCGAGCTATCGTAGGCTATGGAATTACAAGAACCGGAAGCTAGCGCGACGTCGGCCGACCCCTTTACGTATGCGTATGTAGGGGCTAAGAGCGCGCTTCCTTCGGCTAATACTAACTCTAGCGTAGGCTATGTTATCGGTAAGGTAGAGGACTACAATATAGACATAGAGGATGACACGCTATTCGCGAGTGCGCTACTCGAGCGCTAGCACGACCTATAGCGCTAGCCTTAGAGGACTTCGGGCGTTTTAAAGGGGGGGTACTATTACGATTTACTCCTCGCATGTACATGACACGTATACTACCTTAGGTAGTAGGCATATAACTTATGTTTTAATACTTCTTCGTTGTACTCTTTGCAACTCTTATATAGATACTTGTCGTCCTTTCAATTAACGAAACCTTCAACCGTAACATATACTAAGAGAACTTTACTCGCTAGCTCCGTCGAGATGCGGCGTAGCGAGCTTACTACTAACTCGTAGCGTCGTAGATTAGATATCGCTATTAGAAGTAAGGAAGTAGCTCTTTATAGACTAGTATTACCTACTAGATAGTACTATTGCGGCTACCGGTATAGCCCTAAAGCGTTGCCGTTGCCTTCTTTAAGGGCCCCTAGATCTCGTAGTATAGCGTTAGTACCTTCTAGTCGTTAGTTTTAAGCCTATTAAGTAGGATTGCTAGCGGTAAGTACATGTTCTCTAGTAGCTTACCGCTTTGTCTATATTAAGCCTCGTACGCTACCTCCTTCTCTACTATAAGCTTATTAATCGTAGGCTAAAGGTATAGCGCGCGCGCCGCGGCGTCGTTAAGGGAATAAACCCTTATAATAACGTCCTTAACTAGCTTATAGGTCTCTTTCTCGTTAGTAGGCTAGTACGATATAATAGGTAGGCGCTATAGCTCTATTAGCTAGTCGTTACGCTATAGTAAGTATACGATCTAATAGATAATACTATATAGCTTACTATAGGGACTATACTTCCGCTAGATGCGTAGCTATTACTCCTCGAGTATACGTTGTCGATGTTCTACTTAAAGGCCTCCTTATTGTTACTAAGTAGTACTACCTATACTATAAGGTTTAGTATATAGCTAGAATAGCGTATCTACGCCTTATTCTTATTACCCTTACAATAAGGAAGTCTAAGTAGGTACTATTACTAGGCGTATTGTCGGTAATAAAGTCTCTAATCTTACCTTAAAGATTAAAGTATATAATAACATTACTAATGCTCGCGGCTATATTAGAACCGCTATACCTACCTTACTAACGCGGTAGAGTAAGAAGGGTAGTAACTAGCTTACTACGAGCGTCGATAAACAAGGCGACTACTCTAAGTAGGGCTAGCTTATTTCTATACGCCGTATGTCCTTAGTTAGCTAGTATAGCTCTCTCTTACTAGCTTACTAGTTTTTAGAGATAAGGTCTAATTGTAACGTATCTAGTATATACTATAGCTACCGCAAGTAGTAGATCTCTAAGAACGTTATATAGCTTAACAATAGTACCCTTATCCCGCTATTACGTATAGTTAAGCTACTTTACTATAATGTTCTCGATCTCCCTAGTAAAGGCATTATAACTCTAAATTAAACAGTACCGTCTATATAATAAGATTGGGGGCGTAGCTAACGTACTATATATAGCGCCCTTTCTTATTGGACCTAAGCTCCGACAATAGCGTACTAATGTAGGTATAGCTCTTACGGCCGTAGCGGTAGGCCTACTCGAGATAAAGTACCTAACTCTTAGTACTTAGTTATATATATACTTACAACCCTTCTTAATTATCTTACGGCGCTAGTAGTATACCTTATATAGCTACTCGGTAGACTTGCCCTAGATTTAAGAGGCGGGATCTAGGCTTCTAGTACTAGGCCTAGGGCTTATAGTCGTCGCTCGGTATAGTAAAGCCCTTAAGACGCCTATAATCGATACTAGTATAGCCCTCGAGAGTATATACTAGCTCTTCTTAGAGGATATTAGTTATATATTGTCGTATTTATAGCGGTTGTTTAGTATATAAAAGGGTTCTAGATAGTACTAGATAGTAAGACTAAGCTAGAAAAAAACTAGTACTAGTAAGAGGCTACCGGTATAACCCTAACCCTCTATACTAGGCGTCTTTAATTAATTAGCGAGGTTTACGAACGTGTGTATAGCTATTACTTAGTACTATATAGTAAGACTAGGGTAGGACAAGATGTAACTAGTAAAATACTACCGGTATAACCGTAGGATCTCTATACTAGGCTGCTCTAATTAATTAGAGAGCTTTACGATCGTGTTAATAGCGGTTAATTCATATATATAGAGGCTCTAGATAGTACTAGATAGTAAGACTAAGGTAGAATTAAATTAGTCCTAGTAAGAAGCTACCGGTATAACCGCGGGATCTCTATACTAGGCTACTTTAATCGCTTAACGAGCTACACTATCGTGTTAATAGCGGCTACTTAGTATATATAAGGGCTCTAGATAGTACTAGACCCTAGGATAAAGTTATAATTAGATTTATTCTTAGAAGAAGCTACCGGTATAACTACGGGATCTCTATACTAGGCTGCTCTAGTTTGTAGTAAGCAAAACGATCGTGTTAAGAGCGGTTATATAGTATATATACAGCCTCTATATAGTACTATATAGTAAGACTAGGGTAGGATAAGATGTAACTAGTAAAAGGCTACTAGTATAACTATAGGATCTCTATACTAGGCTACTTTAACTAGTTAGAGAGCTAGACTTTCGTGTTAATAGCGGTTACTTAGTATATACAAGGGCTCTAGAAAGCTCGAGATAGTAGAACTAAGGTATAAATCAATCTTAAGTAGTTAGAGGATACCGGTATAACCGCGTTAAATGTATACTAAGATCTTCCTATTAGTTAGCGAGCTTTACTTTCGTATCGATAGCGATTAGTTAGTAGATATAAAGTATCTAAATAGTACTCGGCAGAAGGACTAAGGTTAAACTAAATTTTAAGTAGTTATAGGGTACCGGTATAACCGCGTTATATCTTACTAAGATCTTCCTATTAGTTAGCGGGCTTTACTATCGAATTTATTACGCCTTCCTAATCTATATAAGGGCGCTAGATAGTACTAGGTAGGAGGACTAAGGTAGGATTTAACTTTTAGTAGTAGGAGGCTACCGGTGTAACTACGTAATATCTATACTAAGACCTTCTAATTAATTAGCGGGCTCTACCCTAGTATTTATAGCGGTTAGTTAGTAGATGTAAAGACTCTAGATAGTACTAGATAGAAGGAGTAAGGTATAATTAGATTTATCCTAGTAGGAGGCTACTAGTATAACCGTATAATATCTATACTAAGCGACCTTAATTAACTAGCGAGCGTAACTATCGCGTTTAATACGGTTAGTTAGTATACAAAAGAGCTCTATATAGTACTAGATAGTAGGGCTAGAGGTTAATTAGATTTTAGGTAGTAGGAGGCGACCGGTATAACCGCGTAATATCTATACTATACTACTCTAATCTATTAGCAGACTATATTATCGTGTTTATCGGAGATATTTAATATATAGAAGAGCTCTAGATAGTATTAGATAGAAGGACTAAGGTATAACAAGCCTTCTACTAGTAGAAGACTATCTATATAACCGCGGGATATCTATACTAAGCTACTTTGATTTGTTTACGAGCCTTACTATCGTATTTATAGCGCTTATATAGTATATCTTAAAGCTCTAGAAAGTACTAGGTACTAGGACTTAGCTAGAGTAGGATTTTCCCTATTATACTACTAGCGGTATATAGCTAAGAAATCTATACTACGCTCTTCCTATTAACTAGATATCTATACTATTGTTCAGATTACGGTTCGTTACTATATCTAGATACTCTAAGTAGTAGTTTATAGTAGGACTAAGCTAGACTAAGGTCTTCCCCTATATAAAGCTATTAGTATATAGGTTAGAAACCTTTACTACGTCCCTTAAAACGGTTAGATAGCTATCCTACTATATCTTTAAGGAGTCTAAGTTCTCTATACTCTAGGTAGATAGCTATATATACACTAAAGATAGTACTAGTTATAGTAGAGATTATATCTTAAATCTATACGGTATATAATACCTATACCCTAGGATAACGCTACTATAGTCTTTAAAGCTACGTTTATAATATACGACACGCTCTATACCTTAGACTTAGAGGATTACTAGTTAGATAAGGGAAAGATTATATACTATAGTATCTTACCGTTAATAAATCTACAATTCCTAGTAACTTAGATATCTCGCTAATCTTCTACCTATCTAGGCTGTAAGTTCTACGGGATCTTATTCTAGATATAGGTAGACTCTATAAGGGTTAGGGGGCTATAGAGGATGGAATTTTAGGTAGTCTCTCTATCGGAGTTAGGCTTCTAAGAGGCTAGTAAGGTAATAAGATTGAATGTACCCTATTCTTGAAAGCGAATAGTTTTCCGCGACTCTTCCGGCCGTAAGACAGCTTACGGTGAAACCCGCGTCTAAATCGGGCCGAAGACGGGCGAGGAAGAAAGATTTCGATAATTTCTTAGTATAACCGAGTATTGCGATCCGACAAAGTCGTCTCGACGTAGTAGAGCTCGGTAGGCTTAGTTAGTGTTAAGACACGGGTGTAGGAATACTTCTCTCTGTGTTAATAGAACCTAATGAACCTCTCTAAGTGAATTACTAAGCGTTAGTATACGAAGACCTTTTAGTTAGATTGAAACATAAGTTAAACACGAACTACCTATGTAGAGATCTATCGCGATATATACAAAGGAGATTCGTGTCTCGTTGTCCTACTCTATGTACTTTATGTGCTCTATGACTATAGAGTAATAGAGTAATAGAGCAACCCTAGTTACGTAACTAGTTTTGCTCTATGCGCCAAGACGGACGCCTAATAGAGCAAGTTGCTCGTACGGAGTCTTCCGCGTTATATACTACGATGTTCGTAACACTATCCCCCTTCTAGTCTAGCTCGGTCCCTAAGCTTATTTATTCTAATGTTCGTCTTTGTTCTTTCTCTAACGATGCCTTCTAGAGTTCGCAAGTACAAGTCGTCCCGTAAGCGTCGAATTATACTTGCTAGTTTCATTAACGAGTACGGCGACATTATGCTAACCGTTTGCAATTATTGCAAGGTTAATAAGAAGGTATACTATGTCTACGTTCGGAGTAGTCGGTACAACGAATACAACCGTTCGAATTTCTCGGATTGCGACATCCGGGTGTCGTTAAATAAGTTCTCGAAGTTAGCAAGAGAGCGGAAGTCCTTAGTGTCTAGGATCGATAAAGCGCGCGTAGCGACGGTAGCCGCGCAATCTATAGTATTAGATGCTTAGAGTCGTTTAAGTAAGGCGTTAGCAAAGGAGATGCGGCTACATCGTTAGCTAGACTAGAACAGTCGTCGTGCCGACAAAGCGGTTGCTATTAAAGAGCGTAGTATTGCGGAGTAGGAGACGGAGGAGTTTATAGTAGAACTCGATCTTCCGTTATTCGAGCCTACGCCTTAGGATAATCGATTAATAATGAGTCCTTCTAGCTAGGATGCCTTCGTCTAGGGTGTCTCCGGATATAGTGTCGACATCCCGGAGGTTCCGAGTTCGTAGCCTAATCCTTCGTAGGAGGTAATCGAGACCTAAGATCTAGTAGTCGATTTCGTATTGCGCTACTAGAACTTTAGAAGTTCTTCTATGTAGTAAGTAAGATGTTCCTTAGGTTCCTAGGTGTTGTCTAACTCTAGGTAGCCCTTCTACTTAACGAGGTAACGCTAACCTCGTTTTCCTAGGACCTTCTCGACTTCGAATTCGTTATCTTCCTATAGTTCGAAGTAGAACATTGTTTATAGCGTAGAGTTCGGGTCTACTAGTTCTAGGAGTAAGATGTAGAACACTAGGTGTATCCTAGCATCTTTAGGTAGGCTAAGCTTGTAGCTAGCCTTGCCTCTTTGTTCGTCGACTAAAAATAGTCCGACCTTTATATAATCTAGTTTCTTTGTACCTCGTCGTGTCTTAAGGTTCTTCGTAAGGAGGTACACCTTATCCCCCTTCTTAAGTAGAGGTGCCGTTTTTAAGTCTTTATGTCGGCCGCTTGTTAAGGTATTCTAGGATCTCGTAATTGCTTGTCGTATCGTAGTATAGATGTCCTTAAGTAATCTAGAGTTAGCTAAGGCCCTGTCGGTCTATAGTCCAAGTCGTAGTTCTATAAACAGGTTCGGATTCTTGCTATAATTAGCGAAGAACGGTGTTTGTCTAGTTGTCTCGGAAGCGTTATTATTAAGTACAATCTATACTATCGGCAATAGTAAGACCTAGTTGTCCTACGCATAATTAACGTAGTGGCGTAGGTATGCTTCGAGCGATTAGTTGCTTCGTTCTATTTGTCTATCTATCTATAGGTAAAAAGCTATAGATAGCTTATGCTTAATTCCTATTGCTACGACGAGCGTCTTCTAGTAGTTAGATGTAAAGAGCTTGTCCCGGTCCGTAATAAAGACTATTAGTATCCTATAGTAGCGTACAAGTCTATTAAGCACGAGGCAGCCTAACTACTCTACGTTAATAGACTCGCTACAAGGGATAAAGTATAAGTATTTCGTAAGTCGATCGACTATAACTAGTATAGAGTCGTGCTATACTCCTAGTACTAGGTCCTTTAACTTAGGAAGCTTAATAATGAAGTCCATCGTAACTTCGTCCTAGGGCTACTAAGGCGGTTCGCGGAATTCTAAGTTTCCGTATTTAGCGTGTCGCGAGGCCTTGTTCTTATTGTAGCTATCGCATCGCTTAATGTACTTAGAGACCTTTCGTCTTATTTCGGGGAACACGAAGTTGCGTCGTACGTGTTCTATAGTTCGAGCAATCCTAGGGTAGCCGAGTATCGGTCCGTCGTAGTAATCTCGAATGTAGTTATCCTCTTTCCCGGGTAGTACCTTAAACTTCCTATGTTTAACTAGGAACTATTCTTGGTTATCGCGGAGTATTCGCAAGGTAGCATTAAACTCTTAAGCATCTACGCTTAAGCTGCCGTCCTTGTTAATCTTAAGGATTCGTTGTAGTTTTAACGAAGTATCTTCTATGTAGTCTGTTCGTCTACTTAGCGCGTCGGCGCGCCTATTGTCCTTGCCTAGAGTGTATATAATGTCGAACTAGTATTGTCTAAGTAGCTCTAACTATCGACATTGTCGTCTCGAAAGATCCTTAGTAGTTGTAAAGTATTATAGGTTCTTGTAATCCGAGTAGATAGTTAGTCCGGTTGCTCCTTTATAGTATATTCTCTAATGGCGCAATGCTACGACGATTGCTAGTAGCTCCTTGTCGTAGATTTCGTAGTTCTATTCCGCTAGTAACATCTTCCTTAAGAAGTATACAATGGGGTGTCTATTGCCGTTCTCTTCTTAAGTAAGGCAAGCCCTAATAGCAAAGTCGGATACGTCGGTTTCGATAATAACTTTCTTTTTTAGGTCGAATATAGCTAGTGTTAGTACGGATGCACTTGCTTATTTAAGGCGTCGGAACGCCTTCTCCTAGTCTACTCCCTAATTGAATGCGATGTCCTTCCTTATAAGGTTTGTAAGTAGCGTAGCGATCTTAGAGTAGTCCTAAATAAACTTGCGGTTGTAGTTAGCAAGTCCTAGGAATGCCTAGACGTCCTTAACTGTTTTAGGAGCCGGCTATTCTATAATGGACGTAATCTTCTTAGGGTCTATGCGTATTCTATTGACGCTAACGATGAATCCGAGGAAGTTAACTTCCTTCCTAAAGAACTTGTACTTCTCTAGCGCGGTTCGGTATCCTACCTTGTCTAGTCGTTCGAAGACGGTGTCGACATCCTTAATGTGTTGTTCTCGGCTGCCCTTTGTAAACACTAGTAGGTTGTCTACATAGGCAATAACGATAATGTCGAGGATATATCGAAGCGTTTCGTTAATAATTTCCTAGTAAGTAGCTAGTGCATTAGTAAGACCAAATAGCATTACTAAGAACTCGTAGAGTCTAAAGCGTGTTCTAAAGGCGGTCTTCTATTCTTTGCCTTCGGCTATGCGTATACTATAGAAGGCATCGCGTAGGTCGATCTTAGTAAACTATTGTACTCCGGTAAGTCTATTCTTTATTTCTTCGATATTCGGTAACGGGTACCGATTCTTAATCGTAATCGCGTTAAGTCGTCTATAGTCGATAACTATCCGTAGCTTGTCTAGTTTCTTCGGAACGAACATTGCTAGTAAGGCCGTAGGTAACTAGGATTTGCGTATCTAGCCCTTAGCTAAGTACTTGTCGATCTACTTGCGTTGTTCTTCTAGTTCTCGTTATAATAGTACGTAAAGTAGTCCCTATGGCGGATCTTTATTAGACTAGAGTCTAATCTTGTAATCCTATAGTTAGTACTTAGGTAAGGCGTCGAGCCCTATCTCTTCCTAAAAGAGCCGCTTCTATCTCTAGAACTCCTTAGGGATGTCCGAAGGTACGTCGTGTCCTTTATTAGTTCTAACTTTGTAACCCTATAGGACCTTACTAGTGTCTGTCGAACTTAAGCTATACTATAGCGTCGTTGTCGGTTGGCGGAGTTATATGTCCGTCCTTTCCTTATCCTTTACCGAACTCTACCGATGTAAAGGGTTAATGTCGATAACGCAAAGATATCTCTTAAAGGTAAGTACTCGTTTCCTCTATTCGATATAGGGGTTGTGTCGTTCTAACTAAGGAGTACCTAGAACGATATTATGCCTAGCTATAGGTACAACATCTAGGGCAACCGTCTCGTAGTGCTATTAGAAGATTAGTTACAGTGGCATTGTCTTACTATCTACGTCGGGTAGTAACGAGCTATCGACGGCCGTTAATTCGTATCCGCCGTTTTTCTTCTTTTAGGTAGCGATCCCGTAGTAGCTTACAAACCGTAATAATATGAATGTTCCGCTAGCTCCGGAGTTAATTATAGCGTAGGTTTCGTGTCCATCTACAATGCATTTAGTACGGAAGACTAGTACTAAAGTCGTCTAAGCATTCGTGTTGTTAAGTTCCTATAATCTACTCTTATCGACGGGTCTTATTAGTTTTTTAACTGTGTAGCGGAGGTCCTAGTGTCGTCGAGGCAGATTTCCTAATTAAGGGGTCCACCCTTAGATCTAAATGTAATCCTTCCTCCGTGCTATATTATCGTAACTTGTCCCTTAAGCGTAGCTCGGTAATGTTAGAAGATCCTTCCTATGTAGGTCGTAGGTATCATTCCGTTTAGCATAAATAGAGGTATTGACTACTATAACATATAGTTTGTATATTGCCGTTTTATTTCTTACTCTAGGATCTTATCGTCCTAGTATTTGACCTAGATTTGCTCGATCTCCTTATATCGTTATGTAACGGTACGTACACGATCTCTTATTTGTCTAGAGATAGCAATTCCTATTGGCGTAAGGTATCCTCCGCTTAGATAGAATACGCTTCCTATTAGTATAGCTTCTCGAACGTATAAGTAATTGTAGTCCTCGAGGTTGTTAATTTGTCTATAGGTCTAGAACATAGATCGTAGTTAGAGTATCGTTTGCTTAAACTCGTAAGGGTGTAGTCGTCGCTTCCCGGATATCTTAGGAAACATCTCCTCGAATCGCTAGGCTAGGTAGAGGACTATCCGTCGGATTAGTTCTAGTCCATCTACTATAAAGTTAAGTACCTCGTTGTCGTCTAGTTCGTCGTCGTCGGAATATTCGTCTTCGGATTCTTCCGGCGTTAGTACTTAATCGGTAGTAGAACCGTCGACCTCTAGTAGTACTCCTAGGTCTATAATTTGGTCGTAATTAGGTTGTCTCGTGCTCTAAAGCACTATAGCCTATCTAGTTAATTCGGTATCGCTCTCTTCTTCTAGAGCGTCTTCGTAGTTGTTATATAGGGTTATATCCTCTTATATAAGCGGAGGTAGAGACCTTCCTCGGGCGTAATAGCCGTCGTCTCTAGCCTACTGTAGTAATAGT
>JAWDJV010009823.1:0-16566 GCA_033119285.1 Teratosphaeriaceae sp. CCFEE 6253
TGAGGGGCGTCGATCCACCCACCCACCATGCGCGACCACTCGTCACGATGCTTGGCAGTTCGGCTGTGATGGCGACTTCATCCATGGTTCCTGCATGACACAGCTACCTCCTCACGCCAAGGTTGGCATCAGACAGACTACATGTACAGGGCATGTATGGAAGTCGATGGATGAACTTCCCCTCACGAAGCCAATGAACCCCTACCTCGCCACGACCGTCACTGTCTTGTGGTACATCTGCTACCCAATCGCCATTGGCATCTACTATTTGGCCATCGCGATAATATTCGCATTGAAGCTGCTGTATCGACCAGTCAGCTTCCTGCTCCAGCCACTCGTCCATTTCGGACGATTCCTACTCGCGTGCTTGATCGCACCTCTCCACCTGCTTGCGAGGTTCGAGGTACGCCTACTCAGGTACAGCGGGCACGCGCGTGATGCTAATGCCTACCAGACGGTCTACATCTACCTCGGCGTTGCAGCACTCGTGGGTGTCAGCATCGGCCTGGTGATCAGGTACCTCAACGGCGTGCTCAGCGGTATCTTGCGACTACGCAACGCGCCCAGCCGACCACCGGCACGCACAGCAAAGGAGTACCGCGAGGCGAAGCGCAGACAGCAGGCGAAGGAAGAGGCGCCACGGATGACTTCAGGCGCTCTCCCACCGAAAGCCGCATCGCCCACTCAGCTCTCACCAACCTACCTGAGCATGTCCGACAGCTCGCGCAACTTCATGCGCGGCAGAGGCTTGCTGAACCAGACGATCGCGGAGGAGATGGAGTCGGACTACTGATCTTGCCGGCCGGCCAGCTTACGCCTCCGACTTGCTGAGCTGCCTCCGCTTGACCCAGACGCGAGTGTCGTCGCTCGTGTTGTATACACCCGTGGCTTTCTTATGCCGCGGCATCTTCCACGGTCCGCCGCCGGCCGCCTCAATGTCCCACATCGACACGATGGCGGCGGTGAACATGATGCTCTGCTTGAGAGCCACGGCGCGGCCTTTGCACATGCTGGACCCGCCACCTGCACATTGTCAGCGTCCACCGAGTACATCGAGCATGTCAAGGACATACCATAAGGCCGAATTGATCCCATATCGGCAACGCCACGCTTATCATCCTCGTCATACTTTATATGCCGATCCGCTCGCCATGTCATAGGCTCGTCGAAGTGCTTAGGATCGGTGGAATGCAGGTCATGCGCGACGTGGACATAATCGCCTTTCCGCAGCTGCCACTCCTCGGCGCCCTTCTCCCGCCCATGCAGCACGAAGTCTTGCTTGACGACCTTGAAGCTCCACGGGGCCGCATCGAGGCGCAGAGACTCCACATACGTACTCTTCAACAACGGGCACTTGCTGCAGAGGGCATCCACGTCGAGCTTCTCCAATCGTGGCGGCTCCTGGATCGGCAGGTCGGATTGCGGCCGGGTGACGGAGACATACGGCTCGATCTCCTCCCGGATCATCTGCAGCAGGACGCGGTCGGCATAGATCCGGTTGATCATCCAGAAGATCAGCGTGTCGCTGTTCGCGTTGCCGGCCCAGAGGAGCGAGAGCTCGATGGCCGCCCGTGCGCGCATGCTGAAGCCGTGCTTGCGGTACACCTCCATGCGAGCCTTGACCAGGGACCCCACGTCATCGAGTGAGCTCCATTCTGATCCGGGATCCTCTCCATTGGCGCGCTTCTCCATCGCAGTGTGGAAGGCGTCAAGCTTGTCGAGGAGATTCTTCCGAGCGATGTGCGCTCGTAGTAGGGTGGGGTTGGGCACCCATCGCGGTAGGCCGGTGGCCAGGAGTATGAACCCGCGGTCCATGACCCAGAGATCATCGAGGAAGTCGGGGTAGTTGTTGAAGAAGTCCGAGCCGATCAGTGCCGGATTTGCCGTGTGCGCTGCGTAGTCCCGGATCAGAGGCAGCAGGCTCGCCTCCGCCGTAGATCCTCCACGGGTGCCAGTCGAGGCGACGCGCACGTTACTCGTCCTCTCCCATAGCGTCTGATCCACGAGACTCTCATTCCCCGTGACGAGATCGCTGATGCTGCCCTGGATCCTCTGCACCGTCTGCGCCACCAAGGCTCCCAGGCTGGGCTCGCTGAGGAGGTGCTTGTAGCATGCCATCAGCCCTGGGAAGGCCGCATCGTACTTCTCATACTCCGATTTGGGGAAGCCGAAGATGGCGTTGAGCAGGCGGCGCGAGACCTCCTCCGAGTTGGCCGTGTCCTGTTTCTGGTTCAGTAGTGCCGTGGCCAGGCTGGGACTGCAGACGATGTTGTGCGTGCCGCCGCCGAAATTTAGAGAGACGATTCCTGTCGTGAATCGGCTGCGGAGGCCCCGGAGGAAGGCGTCGGCGTTGTAGGCCATGTTTGGGATGTGTCCGAGCAAGGGGAGCCAGTAAGGGACGGCGGGTGGTCGTCTTGCGCCTCCATCGTTGGTGCGCTTCGGGACAGCATGCCGGCTGCTTGCGACGCGAGTGATGAGCAGCAGTACGATCAGTCCCAGAGCCAGCAGAATTGTTGGGCTCTCGGTGTACTTGTGCAGGCTATGCCAGACTGCAGAGCCAGTACCAGAGAGGAAGGAGTGGCGGGAGGCGCTGTCGAACCCACGAGTATCGACCATCCTGATGGATTTACTGCTGGGCGCGCATACAGTAGGCCTCTACTTAGTATTTGATACCCGGATGTTGTTAGCTTGGTGGCATACGCCTGACGCCTGCGAGAATGACATCTCTCAGCTGAGATGCAGTGTGCACGATCCACCAACATGGGTCAAGCGAAAGCGATGGATTGACGCTACTCGAGCCCACGCTGCACATGACATCTTGTTCACTGCAGTGTCGGGCATTGCCCAACGAGGACCCTACACGTTTGTACAAGGACCTGATTGCGCGATGAGGACCGCAGCCCTGCGGCGGGGAACAGTGCCTCGGTTGTCACTCATATCGCCTGTATTTATGTAGCTACACACATCTCTGTACGCATCTCAAGTAAGGACAGTAACCGTTAGACATCATCCTTGCTGTGTAGCGGTCAAGAGATATCTTCTGTGTGGGCACAGCCACCATCTGAGAGCACAAGTCCCGCCCACCATGACAGCACTTACGATTAGCAACGAGGACATCAAGTCCCTGGCTGGCAAGGTCATCGTGTTGACCGGTTGGTGCCCACTGCCTGTAATCGATCCGGCTCCCGCTGACGCTGCAAAGGTGGTTCGGTCGGTGCATTCTTGATTAGTGCAGGGCTTGGCCACTCCACGCCGCCTGCACTTTTTGCCATGTGCTGATCGTAGGTCTGAGCAGTCTGGCATTGGCCTAGCGACGACAGAGCTGCTCCTGGATCTCGGCGCCACCGTGGTCTCTGGAGATGTCAACCCTCCTCCGATCGAGCATAGCCAACTCAGCTACGTCAAGACGAACGTCACGCAGTGGTCCGATCTAGTGGCCTTGTTCGATCGTGCCAAGCAGCGCTATGGACGCATCGACCACGCATTCGCGAATGTGGGTAGCCGGGCCCACGATCGTGTTCAGATACCAGCTGACCCTCCAGGCCGGCATATCAGGACGAGCCGACTACTTGGCGGATAAGTTCGACGACTCTGGCAGCCTCCTCGAGCCCAACCACCAGACCTTCGACGTGAACATCAAAGCTGTGGTCAATACCGCTTACCTTGGCCTCCACCATATGAGACACCAAGAGCCGGCCGGCGGCAGCATCGTGCTCACGGCTTCCGGCTCGTCCTTTCAACGGTTCCGCGTAGCTGACTATACCTCCGCGAAGCATGCCGTACTCGGGCTGCAGAGGGGTATCGTGCCAAATCTTGAGAAGTCCGGCCTGCCTCTACGTATGAACAGCGTCGCGCCCAGCTGGACTGTGACCGGGTTGGTACCGAAAGCGCTCGTCGAAGCCGCTGGTCATGGCACACAGACACCCGATGTTGTGGCTCGGTCAGTGGCGCTCCTAATGGCGGACGCATCGCGCCAGGCCCAGGTGATATACTCGGATCGAGGTAAGTATATGGAGTTGGAACAAGCGATGCTCAATACGGTCGCGGACATCGTGGAGAGTGATGGCGTGGACGACATCGTGGAGAAGATGATGGAGATAGCACAGCGCCAACCTATGCAGGGGGAAGGGACCTTCACCGGTAGCTAGGGGTCGAGCCCGCCCAAGAGGGAAACCGTCGATGTGTATGCCACCAAAGTTCGTGCGCTTGTCGCCAGTCCAGATAGGGATCTTTGTCTCGGATGTGGGCACACATCGAAGTATACTCTGCCTATGCTATTGCCTGGACGCTTGAGTATCGTCAGTGGTTCGTATGAAGAGTTGGAAGGTCAGCAAGTCTGTGGCCGGATCGGATGTTCGATCGCGAAGGCAGGAACTTTGTGCTGCATTATCCTTAATTACTGTACATGATGCTGTTTGCAAATGGGCAGACCGGCACGTCCGGCAGCGGCGGAGAGCGGAGATGACCTGCCAAGCCCTGGATCAGTCACCTCGAGTGCAACTGCCTACACCACTGTAGCCATGATGCTCCACCGTGTACCACCAGCGTGCTACTACTCGACGTCGCCGCCCGTGTGGAAGTATGAGCCCGATTGACCGGTGAAAGGCGAGAGAAGCCCGCAACACGACTAAGATGCGCCGCGCAATTCTGATCTTCCTCCTCGTCAACCTTGCCATCCTCGGCTTCCTCGTCCACCAGGTCTGGATTCTCATCACGCTCCTCTTCGCGAAAGGCCTCAACGATGCGATAACGAAGGCCGAGCTCCCTGCTCTCGGCTCTGATCAGGCCGGCGACAGCGTGGAGATCATCCCGCGGATCATCCACCAGACATATAAGAACGCCTCAATACCGGTAGTATGGCAGGAAGCGCAAGCAAGCTGTATCGCGCTACATGGCGAGGATGACGGATGGGAGTACAAGCTCTGGACGGACGCGATGGGGTTGGAATTCATCGAGCAGGAGTACCCGTGGTTCCTGGATACCTATATCGGCTACCCGTACCCCATTGAACGCGCCGACGCGATCCGGTACTTCGTGCTTGCGCACTACGGAGGCATCTATATCGACCTGGACGATGGCTGTAATCGGCCACTGACGCCACTGCTGAGCTACCCGGCTTTCGTGCGCAGGACGATCCCGACGGGCATCAGTAACGATGTCATGGGCGCTGTGCCGCGTCATCCCTTTTTCCTGATGGTGATCAAAAATATCAAAGACTATGATCGCCGCTGGGTCCTGCCGTATATCACGGTCATGGGCAGCACTGGGCCGCTATTCTTGAGCGTGATGTGGCGGCACTGGAGCTCCGATGGCCTGAACCGAGACAAGGGCCGCGTGCGACTCATCTTCCCGGAGGAGTACAATGGACAGCCGTGGAGCTTCTTCACGCATCATGTAGGCAACAGCTGGCACGGGGCGGACGTGCGGCTGATCTTTTGGGTACGCCGAAGCGCCCAATCAAGGTCTTTGGGAGCCATACTGACGTGTCACGCAGCTTTCACGGCACTGGCTCCTAATCACTATCCTGGGCTTCATCGTAGGCTTCGGTGTGATCTTCTCGGGTTGGTGGGCATACCGGCGGCTCGCGGCTGGACCCGCAGAGCGACCCAGACATGGCAAGACATCACTGATGTCCAAGCTGCAGTTCTGGCGGAGGGGCAATGCGCATCAGGACTACGAGCTTGTGAATCGGCACGAGGTCTGAGGCTGCATGGTCTGCTTGTGGATTTAGCGTAGGCGTTGGTGGCTGTTTGAGGGTGGTGTGGGGTGTGTGCAATAGACCTGATAGATGCTCACGAGCATAATAGTAATCATCCACGTTCCTACCATGCTCTGCATCCCTCAGAGGCGACACCTGCCGAGTAAATTCGCGGGCAAGACTGGTCGGAGCGCACAAGCTTTTACCCAGCCCGCCGAGCTGTACGCTTGCAACGACGCTTTCCAGGAAGTCGCAAAGGACATGCAGCGCGGTGTCGACATTGCGCCTGCCTAGGTGCTGCCTGGGCTTTCGCGACTAAAACAGTAGCAGCGACGACGTCCCTCGACGCCGACCCGGGGAAGTCACGGCGTGCCGGTTTGGCAGAGATGCTGGGTCGCTGCCACGATAACCAGCTTCGAGAGTTCGAGATGTCACCACGATGCTACACGCCCCCTCGGACTGGCATCCGATCACCGGACTTCTCCTTCCGAAGGGGTGTCCCAACATCATTTGTTGAGTACATGTACATGTACATGTTTGGCAAGACAACATTGTTACCCGACACTGAGACCGAATCATACACCCATATCCGCTAGATCTAGTACATCGCTCGATCGATCCATCGATTCACCGCTATATGCCTTCCGCTTGGGGCCTAACACACAACTTCCTCGTCATTTCGATACTCCAGCGCACCTCTCAAACTCCTATGCTGCGGAAGCGAGACGATCGTTCGCGCCGTCAAGCGACCTCTTCCGGCGACAACGACAACGGCACAGCTGCTCGGGCATCGTATACCGCGGTCTCTTTGCTATGCATGCTCGTCATGGCCGCTCTATTTGGTCCGCCCAAAAACGCCTGTGAACCATGATTGAGCAGATTTTGCCATATTGACGCACTCGCAGGCTCCCGCTTCCACTCCATCTTCAATCGCCGGTATTGGAGCGCCCTGCCCTTCATCCGCTGGATCCCCTACTTCCTCTACTTCTTCGGCATCGCCTTCGACCTCGCCGCGGCCCTCTCCATCAGCGGCACGTTTGACCTCACACGCGAGAAGGACTGCCGCGGGGCGATGTACGTGTGCCTGGTCTTCTACGTCGGCACGAAGACGTGCATCCAGCTCTTCTTGATCGAGCGGGTCCACGCCATCCGCGCGAAGCTCAAGACACGGTTGCAGGACTGGCTCTGGCTGTGCTCCATGTTTGTCCTTGTCGCCGGCTTCGGCACCATCGCCATCCTGGCCTTCATCGCTCCGGTCGGTGTCGTGAGCCCGGTCGACGGGCAATGCACGATCGGCTTACCGCGGACTTCGTTGATGGTCCTCATGACCTACGACATCATCGTCAACATCGCGCTCACCGGCACCTTCATCGTGCTCCTCGTTCCTCTGCTGCATCTGAGGCCCCTCGGCCGCCGGACACAGGCTCTACTCCGCTCAACATCCTCGCAGACTCTCCGACCAAACGTCATTCGATTGGAGCCGAGCAAACTGAGTATACTATCGACCACCACCGACGAAACGGCCCTGTTAGGCCCTCCACCACTCATCATCATCGATCCCAAGACGCGGCACCTGCGGATGCTGGTCGGCAAGTCCACGTTCGGCGCGGTGGTCATGCTGACAGCGACCATTGTCAACCTCATGGTGCTCTACCGCTACAACGGGATGGAGCACTCGTGGATCTGCTTCGCAGGGTGCTTGCTGGATGGTGAGTCGCCGTGCATTCTCGCTGGGCGTGACGACGGCTGACGGCGCCGCAGTGACGTGGTCGGTGACTGTCATCCACCTCTTGACTGAAGGGGGCAAGCACAACGAGCGGCCCGCGCTCATCCATTCCCGGCACAGCAACGAGCTGCGCGGCGCCCGGTATCAGATGCAGAGTCTGGCCGCGAGACAGCGCTCCTACAGCTCGTTGTGAAGTCTGCTGCAAGGGAAGATTGACGTGGATGCCAAAGCACCAGGGAGGGCGGATATTTGAACGACCCGTAGCGCGGTGGGAGCAAGGGGGATGCACGCTCGAGCAAGATTGACTCTGACTCCATTGATCCCTACGCTACAGCACAAAACCTTTCTCTCAGCCCAAGGCACCTTATATCTCTTGACCCAGTCATCCCGGGCGTAGCCCAATCTTCTCTTAGCTCAGGAGCTAGTCATGCCGGGCGTAGCAAAAGAGACCACCCCATCCGTCAGCGGCGGCACGAACGACGCAGGAGAGGTGATGGATGCCGCGAGAGACGTGGTGCTCGCTGCCGCGCTCAACACCGTCACCGTGCCCGTGATCTTGACACCCGATGCCTTGCGGCTAGAAGTTGACGCAGAGATCGACACACTGAGCTCGAGATCAATCGTGACTGATGCAGAGGCCGGTGCCTGTGCATGCACCGAAGTCGGTGCCGCGGCAACCGGCAGAGAAGTCACTGTGCCGGTGATCGAGATGCCATGATGAGTAGACACAGTCGGCGGGTGCATCGTTGCGAGTGTCGATGAAAGACTGCGCGTGCTCGAGGGAGTCGCCGACCGCGTCCTCGAAGCCACCACACCGGGCGTCAGGGGGTAGTAACACACCACATCTGCCGGTCCCGCCACGAGCTGCATCGCCTTCCCCTCCAGCGTCTCCTGGCACAGCTGACAGCGCCCGCTCTCCCACGTCGCCGCGAAGCAGACCGGATCGGCGTCGCAGTACTCCAGGCACTCGAACTGTAGCGTGTGATTGGCTCGATCAACAACGAGACCACAGATCGGTACCTCGTGGCACGAGATGGTGTAGGTCTGGTTCAGCCAGTCCGTGATGTTCTTGCCGTCGCATGCGGGACAGCTAGCGATATCTGGATTGCACAGCGAGGTAGCGGACGACTGCGGAGCTGACGTGACGGTCGCGAAAGTCGATGGCGGCGCACTGATCGCCGAGTACCCGGTGTTCGCCGGATACGCACTCGGCGCCGTTGGAGCGGCGACAGCAGCAGCGGTCTTGTTCGGCAGGGGCAAGAAGGCCGTGTACCCTATTTTTTCCTGCGGGAACACGTTCTCGCCTTTCGCGAGCTGGCAGTTGCCTTGCGGCCAGAATGTCGACCCCTTGCACCAGCTGAAGCTGTCGCATTCGGCCAGGCAGCCCGAGGGAGAGGACCAGCGCTGGACGTTGTAATCCCCATCCGCGTAGACTTCGTTGTCGCAGAACATTTTGTAGGACCTGCCGTTGTCGTCTACTACGACCTTGCCGTCGCAGGCGGGGCATACCATGGTCTCCGCCGTGCAATTGGATGACGGTACTGGAGTGGTGAGATTGCTTCCGGGTGAGGGGACTTTGGTAGGCTGGAAGTAAGATGTCGATACACTTAACACATCGCTCGACGTGCTGCTCGTGCTCGTCGAGCTGATCGTAGTCGCTATAGAAGCATCGACTCGCACATACGCGTCGTAACCCGGCCTCTGAACGGTCCCCGCGAACGTCCCGACGGCCAACGCACAGGAACTTGGCGACATGAAGATGCCCACGCAGCCTTCGAATCCGTCGCAGGCTTGCAGGCACAGGTTCGTGTTGTTGTTGGCGGGCGAGCCGGCGCCCATCAAATACGAGTCGGACGAGGAGATGTAGGTGTTGCAGTGGACTGCATATGAACTGCCCGAGGCGTCCTTGATCGTCCGGCCATCGCACGCCGGGCACGCGTCATATGCGGTGCTGCAAGCATCCTGAGCTGCTGGCGTGGAAGCTGCGGATATCGATGTCGACAATGTGGTGGTGTTTGTCTGAGCGCAAAAAGCTTTGCAGGCCGATGCCACCAGAAGGACAGCTGTGAGGGTGAGTGAATCCATGGCACCTTGTCAATGAACTTGAGGATGCGGTAAACGCGAGACTGAGGGTACTTTGGCATTCTGGTGCAGGGAGATTAAGTGACGTCTCGAGCTCCGTGAGGAATGCGGCCTCTCGAAACAGAGCCACGAGCTGAGCGTGAAAAATTGCCTGTGGAGAGCTGGAGTGACGCTCGACGAGAAAGGAGAGCGATGGTGCCTACCTGTGTCGTGTTCTCCATGGCCATGATACTGGCCCCGATGTCTATACTCGCCGAATCGTGGGAAGAGACGAAGTTTGCTTGAGCGAGATTCTCATCCCTGGGTGTGAAGCAGCGGTGCCTTGCATGCTGAAGATGACCGGGACCGCGCAGCCTCTCTCGTCGCCGGTCCAGTGGCCGGTAAGAGTGGCCGTATGCTATTGTTACAGCCGGCTCCGGCCATCTCGCCACGCCGGCATGACATCACACAGCCTTGCAGCGGAGGAGGCGGCGGAGGCAGTAGCCTTGGCGGAGTGGTCAGATCGGTGTCGTGTGGTACGGTGCAACAACGGCACGCAGCGGTGATGAAGTAGAGGAGGTACCTCCGTGGTGGAGACTCACCGTGAAGGTTATGCAGGTGGCGGGCTAGCGGACAGTTCTTCATTCGTACCTCGCATAGCTTCGGGTTCTGGAAGGTTGTGCGCGACGTCGCCGGGTCGCCATTCTTCGAAGACAGTCGAAGGCGTGCTGCCAGTGGCCGCATCATGAAGGCCGGTCACAGTCGACCCATGGCCTGACGAGCGATCCGGGGGATCGTTATGCGGCAGCCTGGACCGAATAGAATCCATGGCCACTTCCACTTCCCTAAACGAGCGCTAGTGCAACCATCATCACCACCTCGGGAACGAAGTTGCCGGTCGCTTCGCCTGCAGCACCGCGACGGGCAAGTCCATCGACCTCATGGTGCGTAGGGCTGTCCTCGTAACCGGAACGAATGATGGTTTGTTGTCGCCCTCGTCCTCCATCCACCATCTCCCACATTCTCTTCTATTCAGCCTTTCGTGTGGCCTCCTCTGCACTTCCTGGAGGATAGACCTGGGCTGCGACTTGCGTACCCTCGCCGCATACTAATTGACCTGGGACCTTGATCGGGACGGACAGCCCTCTTGGATAGCCTGTGGGCATGCCCGGCATGGCGCACGCGTTGGAGAGCGAGAAGCAGATCTCGGAGAGCTCGAGCAATAGCAGCAACAATGGCGCAAGAGATGATCTCGACGTGGCGGACATGGAGAAGACGATGTTGGGCCAGACACCCTTCCCACAGCAGCTGCCCGTACAGCCCGCACCGCTGCTACGGCGACTAGACTCGAAACCGCCCCAGGCACCGCAACAGAAGGCGGACGACGACAAGCAGGATGATCCTTTGGCGCATCTACCGGAGCATGAAGCCGCGATCTTGAAGAGGCAGTTGGTGATACCGCCGGTGAAGGTGACCTACGTGGG
This sequence comes from Teratosphaeriaceae sp. CCFEE 6253, assembly GCA_033119285.1. Taxonomy (NCBI): domain Eukaryota; kingdom Fungi; phylum Ascomycota; class Dothideomycetes; order Mycosphaerellales; family Teratosphaeriaceae; species Teratosphaeriaceae sp. CCFEE 6253. The sequence goes on from JAWDJV010009823.1 coordinate 10,970, forward strand.
CTTGTACCGGTATGCCACCCGGAACGACCTGCTCATCATGGCGCTGAGCGGGATCTGCGCCATTGGTGGAGGAGCCGTCATGCCGCTCATGACCATCGTCTTTGGTACTCTGGCCGGCACCTTTCAAGGATTCTTCCAAGGCACCGTGGACGGCGCAGCCTTCTCGCACCAGATCAGCCACCTCACGTTGTACTTTGTCTACCTGGCGATTGCGGAATTCATCACCATTTACATCGCCACGGTCGGCTTCATCTACACCGGCGAGCACATCTCGGCCAAGATCCGGGAGCATTATCTGGAAAGCATTCTCCGCCAGAACATCGGCTACTTCGACAAGCTCGGCGCTGGAGAGATCACCACGCGCATCACGGCGGACACGAACCTGGTCCAGGACGGCATGTCCGAGAAAGTCGGCCTAACCCTGACCGCCGTCGCGACCTTCGTCACGGCGTACGTGATCGGGTACATTAAGTTCTGGAAGCTCACCCTCATCCTGACCTCCTCCATCGTCGCCATCATCCTGACCATGGGCGTCCTGGGCCGCATGATGGACAAGTGGAACAAGGCGTCCCTGGCCAGCTACGCCGAAGGCGGCACCGTCGCCGAGGAGGTCATCAGCTCCATCCGCAACGCCACGGCCTTCGGCACGCAGGACAAGCTCGCCAAGCAGTACGACGTCCACCTGCTCGAGGCCAAGAAGTCCGGATTCAAGATGAAGACGGTGTTGGGCTCCATGATCGGCTTCCTGATGTGCTACGTCTACCTCACCTATGCTCTGGCGTTCTGGCAGGGGAGCAGGTACTTGGTCGCGGGTGCGTGCAATCTGAACGACATCCTGACGATCCTGCTCTCGATTATGATTGGAGCCTTTGCGCTTGGCAATGTGGCGCCTAACATTCAGGCCTTTGCGACTTCGACCGCGGCGGCTAACAAGATCTTCGCGACCATCGATCGAGTCTCACCATTGGATCCGACGTCGGAGCAGGGCACGAAGCTGGAGCAGGTCGAGGGTACCATCGAGCTCCGCAATGTCAAGCACGTCTACCCTTCGCGCCCTGAGGTCGTTGTCATGGAGGACGTCAGTCTGCTAGTCCCAGCTGGCAAGACGACTGCTCTGGTTGGCGCTTCGGGGTCCGGCAAGTCGACGATTGTCGGCCTGGTTGAGCGCTTCTACGACCCTGTCGGTGGCGAGGTGCTCTTTGACGGCCACAGCATCCAGGATTTGAATCTGCGATGGCTGCGCCAGAATGTCAGCTTGGTATCGCAGGAGCCTACACTTTTCGCGACGACTATTTTCGGCAACATCCGACACGGGCTGATTGGCACCGTGCATGAGAGTCTCTCAGCCGACGAAGTGAGGGAGCTTGTTGAGAACGCGGCACGAGAGTCCAATGCGCACGACTTCATCACGCAGCTGCCCGAGGGGTACAACACGAATGTCGGAGAGCGCGGCTTCTTGCTGTCAGGAGGTCAGAAGCAGCGCATTGCCATTGCGAGAGCCATTGTCAGCGATCCGAAGGTGCTCTTACTAGACGAAGCTACGTCCGCACTCGACACCAAGAGCGAAGGCGTAGTACAGGCCGCACTGGACAAGGCTTCTCAGGGCCGCACCACGATCGTCATCGCTCACAGGCTGAGCACCATCAAGCATGCGGACAACATCGTCGTCATGTCTCACGGCCATATCGTCGAGCAAGGCACCCACGATGCACTTCTGCAGATGAAGTCGGCATACTACAATCTCGTCTCGGCGCAGGAGATCGCGGCTCAGACGCAGGCCAAGGACGAAGACGACCTGCCGATTCTAGACGAGAAAGACGCCAATCTCACTGCACGCACCCCAGCCACCGAGAAAGCCGAGTTCGACTACGAGGTCGACCCACAAGACCTCGAGCTCGGCCGCACCAAGACGCAGCAATCCGTGTCCAGCAAAGTCTTGGCCGGGAAGGCGAATCAGGATAACCACAAGTACAGCCTCTGGACGCTCATCCGCCTCGTCGCGAGCTTCAACAAGAAGGAATGGCACTGGATGACCCTCGGCATGATCTCCAGCATTATCAACGGCGCCGGCAACCCTGTGCAAGCCGTCTTCTTTGCCAAGTCCATCACCGCGCTCGCTCTGCCGCCATCTCAGTACGGCCTGCTGCGCTCGCAGACTAACTTCTGGGCCTGGATGTACTTCATGCTGGCCATGGTGCAGCTCGTTTTCTTCCTCCTCCAGGGCGTGTCCTTTGCGTACTGCAGCGAGCGGCTCGTCCACAGGAGCAGGGACATGAGTTTCCGCGTCATGCTGCGCCAGGACATCCAGTTCTTCGACCGCGAGGAGAACACCGCGGGCGCACTGACGAGCTTCCTGAGCACGGAGACGACGCATCTGGCGGGGATGTCGGGCGTGACGCTCGGCACGATCCTGCAGGTCCTCACCACGCTCTTCGTCTGCTGCATCATCTCCCTCGCCGTCGGCTGGAAACTCGCGCTCGTCTGCATCGCCACCGTGCCCATCGTGCTGGGCTGCGGCTTCTTCCGCTTCTGGATGCTGGCGCGCTTCCAGCAGCGCGCGAAGAAGGCGTACGAGAAGTCCGCCTCCTACGCCTGCGAGGCGACCTCCGCGATCCGCACCGTCGCGAGCCTGACGCGTGAGCACGACGTCTGGCAGCACTACCACGACCAGCTCGTCGCCCAGCAGGTCAGCAGCCTGCGCAGCATCCTGCAGAGCTCCCTCCTCTACGCCGGCAGCCAGAGCTTCATGTTCCTGTGCATCGCCCTCGGCTTCTGGTACGGCGGCACGCTGATCGGCCGGGGGGAGTACAGCCTCTTCCAGTTCTTCCTCTGCTTCTCCGCCGTCATCTTCGGCTCGCAGAGCGCGGGCACCATCTTCTCCTTCGCGCCCGACATGGGCAAGGCGAAGCACGCCGCAGCCGAGCTGAAGCGGCTCTTCGATCGCAAGCCGGAGATCGATAGCTGGAGTACCGAGGGCGAGGTGCTGAGTAAGGGCGTCGAGGGCGCGATCGAGTTCCGCGACGTGCACTTCCGCTACCCCACCCGCCCGGAGCAGCCGGTCCTCCGCGGGCTGAACCTGACCGTCAAGCCGGGCCAGTATGTCGCGCTGGTCGGCGCGTCCGGGTGCGGGAAGAGTACTACGATTGCGCTGATGGAGCGCTTCTACGACCCGCTGGTGGGCGGGATCTTTATGGATGGGAAGGAGATCAGCTCGTTGAACCTCAACGAGTACAGGAATTATCTCGCGCTCGTCAGCCAGGAGCCGACGCTCTACCAGGGCACGATCCGGGACAACATCCTGCTGGGCGCCGACACCGCTCCCGAGGATGTCCCGGAGGAGGCAATCGTGCAGGCCTGCAAGGACGCGAACATCTACGACTTCATCGTCTCCCTCCCGGAGTCCTTCAACACGGTCGTCGGGAGCAAAGGTTCCATGCTATCTGGCGGGCAGAAACAGCGTGTAGCCATCGCTCGTGCACTCCTCCGGGACCCCAAGATCTTGCTCTTGGACGAAGCGACCAGCGCGCTGGATTCGGAGAGCGAGAAAGTCGTGCAAGCGGCGTTGGATGCGGCGGCGAAGGGGCGGACGACGATCGCTGTCGCGCACAGGTTGTCCACGATCCAGAAAGCCGATATGATCTACGTCTTCGACCAAGGCCGGATCGTGGAGAATGGCACGCATAACGAATTGATCATGCGGAAGGGGCGGTACTTTGAGCTGGTCAATCTGCAGAGTCTGGGGAAGAACCAGTGATAGACTCGCGGAGGCGGATGTTTGTTGTTGGTGTGCTGTGATGGCGCTTTTGAGCGAGGCGTTCGGTGTGGGGGGCATAATGTGACATGAAGGCCGCTTATTCACTCACGGGTTGCTCTGGATATATAGCTCTGGGCATACCAGAACGTGTCTCGACACTCATGGTACCTGTGCCCGGTCCCGTTCTCCAGCCGTTGCGAAGGGCCACCGCTCATCGCGATAGCATTACTCATATGGCTCGTATTTAGGTCAGTCGTCACCCAATTCGTCGCGGTCACCATCAGGCCGGCCGTAGAGGATCTCGCAGACACCGCCGATAGGTATATCCATCACCGCATCCGTCCCCTCATTCCAGAGCGTCCGCCAGTCCAGCTCGGGCTGTGTCTGCATCTGCAGCTTCGCCAAGCTGTTCTTCCGACTATGCCCACCGTTCTTGCCCCTACCCCTCGTACTGCCATGCGCATGCTGCTTCTCCTCCGCGCCCAGCCACGAAGGACGTTCCTCGCGGATGATCCTGCCCTGCGCATCCACGATCGCCACGCTGGCCGCTTCATCCACCATGCACTCCACGGAGCCCATCGGGAGGGTGAGGTAGCCGGTGTTGTAGGCTGCGAGCGCGACGTAGATGTAGACGACGAACATTACCGTCCAGGCTGGGATAGCTAGAGCCCACCATCGGTTCGGGTAGTAATCTATTCCCAGTTGATGTAGGAAGGGCGAGGGGAGGAAGGACCAGAGGAGGTAAGCGATGAAGGCTAGCGAGGAGGTGAGGTAGAGCGTGAAGCCGTAGTACTCGTAGGTCGGGACTTTTGGGCTTGCGCGAGGGAGTGGTGGGACCGCGGCGAAGCGGGAGGTGGATGTCAGGGTAGAGTTGGCGGTCGCGCTGGTGGAGGCCGGGGTCTGCGTTCCGGTCGCTTGGTTGGGGAGGTGCGGCACTCCTTCATCGCTGGAGGGGTCCGGGGTGGTGGGACGGGAGGTGGTGGTGCTGAAGTTGGGGCGGAGAAGCGAAGTCAGGGAAGGCGAGGGCGGGAGGGGCGTGGGCGGGCGGTTGTAGAAGGGTGGGGCGAAGGTGGAGGGGGCGAGGTAGGTGTGAGAGCGGGAATGTGGGTGGGCGAGCGGGCGAGGCCGGTCATCTTCTTCATCCTCGTCTGAGGAAACGTCCTCTTCGTCTGAGGAGGCGGGGGAGAGCGAGGGCAGGCCGGTGGAGTCGAGGGAGAAGTCGTCGAGGTCGGCGGGCTCGGAGGGCGAGGTGATGTTATCGGGCGATCCGGCGTGGCCTGGGTGAAGGGTGGTGGGGGAGATGTGCGACGTCTCTAGCGATCGGAGAGTCGGCAAGTTCGGTGTGGACTGCGAGTAGGGCCCTGCCGGTGAGGGCAGTGGCTTAGGATGGTCGCCTCGGCTTTGTGGCGGCATGTTGAGTGTGCGACGTCGATGAGCACGCGATTGGAAGACGCGAAGTGCATAGCTTCCCCATCGAGCAACGACCGCGGTGATTGCTTTCACATGTCAATCCATGTACATGTACACACATGTATCCACTGATCGTAACATCAAGAGGCACATCTCCCCGATCTGGACAATCTCATCGAGTCGCACATGTCGTCGGTGACCTGTAGGACTCTCGACCTCCCCGTCCTGTGCATGTTCTCGGTTGGGATTACCGTCAACGACACACCAGGCCAGGATATAGAAAGAATCATTGGACGGAGAGTCCAGGTGGAGCCACAGTCCATCACTCTCCGACCCTGCGAATGAGCAGGGGTAGAATCTCCAAGCTTGACGACGATCGCATGTAACACAGCTCCGACACGCTCGCTTCATCACGGCCATGCGTATCGCCACG